>NDGM011062538.1:0-24282 GCA_002564305.1 Octomys mimax
CCCGCCGCTTGTCACCGCCCCGCGGCCTCGGTGGAAGTCGTGCGAGAAAAGGGGACCCGGCCGCCGTGGATGTTCGGAAGCAGTTTCCCCTGGCGCGCGCACTTGGTCCGGGAGGGGCGCGCGAAGGGCCTGGTTCCCGGCCTCTTTGTAACTCACGTCTTGAGATTTATGGAATCCGGGAGGGGAGGAAGGCGGAGATGAAATTGGTGCTGCTGCCTATATATAGCCTTAGATTAGTCGCTTGATCCAGCCTCCATTCAGCTATAATAGGTGGCCCTGAGCTTCGTGGGTAAATGGAAGGAGGGGAGCTAAACACAAGTGTGTGCCCTTCCTGCGGCTCAAGTAGGACTTGTTTGCTAAAATCTAGTCAGACATTCCTGCAAGGCGCACATCCGTAACCCATTGACGGCATCTGTGGGAGCTTCCGTAGAAATCACGGTGTACAGGTTTACTGCCTTTTCTCCACGGAATGATGATAATGTTGTTTCTCTCAGACTCATTTATGTCAAAGAGAAATATTTGATTCAACTACTTTGATGATTTTTGGTAAGCATCCCCAGAAACACACTTCCTTTCCCCAGTGTATGTATGAAGTGAAATGCGTTTTCCTTCGGCCTTCTGCCTTCATTTTGCTTGAAGCGTTTTTACAAACACTTCGGAGATCCCCGGAAAATGCTTATTATTTCTTGCCTTTAGTAAAAGGAAATCCTAAACTCCAGCTGCCTCCCACCCAGGGTGCAGCTTTGAGGTGGGGGTAGGGTGCCAGATCGGAGCCCGAAAGTCGCACGTGAAAATGGTTTGAAATGATTCATCTCAATGTATGACAAAGAAACTTTTGTTGGATGATGCTTCAATAATGATGTGACTGTTCAAAGGAGTAGAAGGGCTTTTGAGAGTGACCGGTATTTTGTGACACTTAGAATTTTGTTACTACCACGGTTGCAATGGATTTATAATGTGTCATGCAAAAACAGAACCCGTAAACCTAGGAAAATGTTTGTGGAGTAACCTGTGATGTGTTCCCAGCAGATGCACAGGCAGAATTGGGTATTTCACTGCCAGTATTTCCATCTCTTGTGCCAAAAATCTGGGCCATGGTTACTTGAAGGTCACACCTGTTTGTGTCACTGGGGTTCCTCGAGGATTGCAGCTTATTAGCTATTTTCTTGCTGCTTTAGGACACCTGGGTAATAGTTAGTCCTCTGTGAATACCTGACTTCTGTCAATTTAGAGTTGATAACATTTAAATAGAAAGAAAAACTAACATCCACGTAGAAATGAAAGTAAGTCATATGTTCAGTTTATATTTCTAGGAATAGATATGTAATGGATACTGTTTATCAGATTACATCAATAGTTTCGTACAATTAAATATTGAATGTAGGAATATGATTAGCTAATGAGCATATTAAGATGTATTTGTATTGATAGCAAAGTAGCTACTCAGACTGAGTAGTCTGTTATTGGGATTGTGCCAGACACTGCATAGGATTATTCTAATCATTGCTATAACAGCCCAGGAATTAGTCAGTACTATCCCCATTTATGCAAATAAGGGAAATTGAGGGAAGTTAGTTTGCCTACAACCCAATTTTTAAAGTGTCAAAGCCAGAATTGGAACCTGGGCTTGTTTATCTGTTTCTAACACCTTTTCACTGTATTTCCATTGTTGTCTTTTATAGAAATGGAAACATATACACTGTTTAATTTCCATGACACTCTTCTTTTTCTTGTGCACCTTCTTAAAACTAATTATTTCTGAAGTTATGAACTATTCTTCTGCGTGTCATCTCCCTGCTTTCTTCAGTCACTGCTCTCCACCTCTGCCGGCCTATTACAGTGGATGCCTCAGTAGCCTGCTTTTCTCTAACCTCTCCATCCAGCTGATTAAAGGGACTCTCCATTCAAAGAAACTTTGAGCACCCATCCTGTTATTTGCTTCCTACTGGCTCCAAAGTGAGGCTTCGACTTCTGTCCCAGTGGGCGTTTCCAGTCAGCCAGCCACACCCACGTACTAGCCCTGAGGCCACCATACTCTTCCCTAACCTGCCAGTAATTTTCAACCCTTTGTCTCTTCTCTTCCTGGAATGACCTCCCTTCCTTCTCTGCCAGTCTCCTCCCACAGTGGTGGCCAGTCTCCTCTCCACAGTGGTGGACTATTTACCTTTGCACACAGGCCTTGAATCTAACTCCTTCCCTTTAGCTTTTGTGCTGCTTCTCTGACCCTGTGCAGCAAGGGAGTGGAGTCACCACTTCACGCACTTAACTCCTGTCCCTCAGGAGAGGTAAATAAAGCCTGTGCCCAGGATGAGCTTGACATGTGCCCAAGTCGCTGGTACTGTGGTGTGGTAGGCATCCTCTAATTCTTTTTCTTCCTTTTCTGGGACCCCATCCCTTTACTCACCCTCTGAATTTACATTGCATTTCATGATCATGATGTCCATGAAAACGGAGTGAGTGACATTCTATTACAGTTTTTATTTGCTTAACCTCTCCTTATTCTACTGTAAAAATGACCTAGGTTACATTGATTTTTTTTTTTTTCTTCCTCTAAATGTAACTTGGTATCTTGCACTTGGTGTGTGCACAGTACATGCTGAGTTGAATTCATTTGATCACTCGGTTATTTTAGGTGGATTTGTTTCCCTACTTGACTAATCCAACCTGGCAGTGTGAGGTGATGTGGCACTTAGCACACGTGACCCTAAGCAGAGGCAGAGTCTAAACGTTTCGAGACTCCGGCTTCTTGACATTCCAGTGAATCCTGTCTACCAAGAACCTAACACTCTTGAACATGATACAACTTTGGTGTACCATTTATGGATGGCCCCAGTCAAGCCTCCAGTTTTCTGTTTTAAGAAAACAGTTTGCTTTCTATTGCAGGGATAGATGGGGGGGGGGGGTTCGTTTGGAGTTTGGAGTGTTGTGTCTTTTGTGACATTACTTTCTTCCTTGTACTTACACTAGATACATTTCTTGAGTGACTGACTGGGGCTATTGAAGAATTGATAGTTTTTCAGGTTTGAAAGGACATTATGGTTGTATCTTCAAAAGATCCCCTGTCTTTCAGAGATACATTCTGGATATGAGGAGGGACTGATAAGGCATCTAGGATTTGCTTTAATGTAATTCTGTGACACTGGGAGAGGAGGACTAGGTGAGAATCTAAATAAGTAGGTGATAGCTTCATAACACTGGTTTCTCTACTTTTGGGTATGTTTGAAATTATCCATGATGAGGTTTTCAAAAGCAAGGAGTATTATAACCCCTAAGAAATCATTGTAGAAAAACCTAAGGACGTAACATGAATACAAACGTCGCTTCTTTACTTGGAGTTTAGTTTTCTGGGTTTTCCTACAAACACCTTACATCTGCGGAAGACTTACAAGCAGTGCATGTACTTAAGCACACCATATTTTAACTTACCGAGACTGTGAGGTGGTGCCCTTGCTCAACGCCGCTCCTGTCCCCACGGGGTTGTCTGTCTTACCAGCAGCTAGCCTCCATGGCTTTTGGAAACTGAGAATGTGATCTGTAGACAAGTCTGAAGAAGGAGTGAGTGCAAATGAAAATCAAGATATGGTAGTAGTGATTTTCTTCCATGCCTCCAAGTCATCTTGGAAAGCATGCCCCATCCCCCCCCATTACAAAAGTCTTTATGAGCAGTATCAGCGTTGTTAGGATGGCTGTGTTAGCACAGGGAGTCAAACCAGGCCCACAGGACAACATGTGCTTGCCATGTTTGCTTCACCAAATTCTTACTTAGACCTTTTTTCTAATTCTTATATCTTTATAGTTATATTTATTGTTGTTTAGAATATGGGCATGCCTCAGTAGCAGAAGGCTTGTTAGCATGCATGAGGCCCTGGGTTTGACTCCTACCAATGCAAACAGTGTTTTCCTCTGTATTTTGTTAATGTGAAAGATTTTCTAACATGTCTTCCTGGATTTTATTTGGAGGGTTTTTTAGAGAGCATGTGATTGTTATGAAACCTGCTGAACTTACAGGTCACACAAGAGTGCTTTACATTCGTAGCCTACTATGTTGCCTGCATACTAAAGCTACAGATCTCTTCACCAAGTACACTGGGGTAGATAGGTGCCAACCTGGTGCAGTGACTTGGCCTGTTCTAAGATTGGCATGTCTTGCGTAAAGAGTGCCAAAAATGCTCAGTCTGTCATATTTGTAAACTATCTGCTTTGAAAATAAAGGTTTAGGTTATTCCCTGAATGAAGTCTTTGTGAGATGCTGAAGAGACAACGCTGTCTTTATTCTGTCTTGATTTTTAGCATTAGGTAGTGTTTCCTTTGATTTTTTTTTTTATATCAAAAACCAAGAAAGATATAATAACAGCATAGACAAGAAAGAATAATGCCCCGTGTTAATATTAAGGATAGCATAACACTTTGGCAATTCTTAATTCTTTTAACTCTGGAAGTATTAATATCTTAGTAGGAAAACAATAATTTGTGTAAGATGGAAAATTATAGTTTTTTTTCATATTTGAATACATTTTTTATGTTCGAGGAGGACCTTTAAAAACAGTTGTTAGGTGTACTACACTGCTGTTTTTGAGGACTTCTGAATAAATCCCAAGAAAAGACCTGGGGAAGAAGTGAGCAATAATAAAGGGCAATGGCCTGCGAATAGCGCTCCGCAGGGTAGGGAAGGTGCGGCGAGTGCTGGGGAGCATGTAGGCTCATGACCCGCTACCATCACCCTTTTCTTTTTGTTTATTCACTCAGAGGTTTTAATGCTTTCCAAACTAATCAGGATAGCTTCCTAGATTTATGGTGGTCTCTCTGGGGGAAAAGAGTGACTTTTTTTTTTCTCAGTGTGCAAGGTAATAGAATGGAGCTATTATAAACAGGAAAGAGAACCCTGAGTTGATGGTGCAGAGGAAACTGCTGGCCAGAGGAAGAGGATGTAGAAGTGGTGTTTGAGAGTGTGAAGACTGCTTTTGTTAGCGCTGAGCCTCTGCAGGAAACAATTTAAAAACTGGATCCCATAGTGTTACACAAATCATGGTACCATACATTTCCTAATATTTGTCTGTCCCTGAGTGGCAGTACCTTTGTTAACTCCTCTTTGTAATGATGAGGGGTTATTTTCCTTGATAGAACTCCATGGAGACCTTGCTCTGCATTTGGGAGGGAACATACGCTAACTCAGTTTACCCAAGTCCTGAACCAGACTTTAAATTAATATTTATGCTCTTGCTGTATCTAATTCTGAACTATAAAATCTATGAAGCAAATAATGAAAAAAGCAGCCTTCCGGAGTCATAAATAACGTTCCAAGACCTTGCAACAACTTTGGCTCTCCGGAAAGTGCTCTGAGTGGAGAAGATGGTTAATGAGATTCTGGTCCCGGCTCTTCCATCTGTGACTGCTCCAGATGGGCAGGGATCTCTGTGCTCTTGCTCACCACTGTGTCACGAGCGCTGAATGGAGTGCATAGCCTCAGCCAGGTGGCTTAACATCGCCGTGTAGATCCCATGGTTTTCAAAGCGTTCATTCCTCCTGTATGTCAATTGTAAGTTACAAACTTAAAAAAAAAAAAAGGCACAAGTACTAAAATAGTAGCAAGCACAGCCTCCACTCATATGCATGCCACTTCCTGAGGGTTAGCACACAGAGGTCATCAATGCTTGCAGAAGCTTTGTCAGTACTAAGAACAAATCTCCACCCACTAGAGAGTGGCCACCCCGAAACTTGTCCAATCTGGTCTCTGCTGCCTGTGTTGACTAGGTTCAGACTGGAGTAGTCGGAGACGTTATAAATAAAGGAATGCTTGTGGATGTTTGAGCCTTGTTGAAAATGTAATCGAGCTCAGCGGATTAAAGTGCCTGCTTAGGCAAGTGCAGGGACCAGGATTTGATCCCTGGTGTGCCATGCAAACCCTGCCCCCACGCATGCTGAGACAGAGACTGGGCATGGTGGTGTGGTGCGACTGTAATCCTAGCACTTGGGAGACTGAAAACAGGAGGATCACTACAAGTCCAATCTGTATAGTGAAACCCTGTCGACCCTGTACTAAATACATTTAAAAAGAAAGAAAGAATATAATGGGATTGTACTACTGTGCTGGCCTATGTTGTTTTTGTTGTTTTCTTTTATTTTGAATTTAGGTGGTCTGCTTCTACAAAACATGATCACTCAATAGAGCCCAACAGTTTTCTTGGTGTGCTATGGTCCATGAAGTCCTAGGCTGGCTTTTGATGTTTTCATCCAGTTCCTGATTTCATTGTAAAATGGGTATATATATATGTGTGTGTGTGTGTGTGTCCCCTTGAAAGAAAGATTCACCTTCTGTACAGGCTTGGCAACTCCCCTCTCCCCCCAAATCTGGGGTGCTGAGGCAGGAGTTTCTTGATTGAGAGGATTAATAAGTAAGCAAATGTTTGGACTCATATCCACCGCCACCTTTGAGCCACCTGAAGGAGCATTATCATGTTTGTTTGTTTGTAGTGTGGGGACCGAACCTAGTCTTTGCACAAAGCTGTATCCCCACCCCACCCTCCTTTACTTTGAGACAGGGTCTCACTAAATCGCTGAGTTGTCCAGGATCTTCAGTCTACCAAGTAGCTGGGATTATAGGCATGCACCACTACCACTCCCATCCACACCCACCACCATGGTTTTCAAGCAGTTTCAACCAAGCAGAATTTGCCCTCTGGTTAACAGAAGAGAATGTTTTGTTTTGTTTTTTCTCATAAGATTTTGTGTTCTTCCTGATTAAAACTCTGGAGAGAAGAATGCACTTCCCCACTTTTGCCATAATCTGTGATCTTCTGCCTGCCTGTTGGAGCACTAGTTGCACACACTTCCATCCACTTTGTGTTGTCAGACTTTTATAAACTGACCTGCTTGCCCTGTGTGTGACATTCTGCTCCTTGCTTCCCCTTTTCTCCTGGTTTTCCTCATCTCACTGATCGAAGCCATTGCTGTGTGTGCAGTCCACAAGCCTTGTGTGTCCAGGTGGAAAGTACATTGCATGTAAAAACCATCTCTCTCCTGAATTAAGTTAGGCTTGACATTTATTTAGCTGCCCTCCAATGAATTAGCGTTTGTCTGGAGAAATGAACCTGGGAGGTGGGAAGACTCTGTAATAAATATTCCCCTTTCATGTTATTTCAGCATAGTGAGTCTCAAATGTGTAGTCATTTTCTAGAAGGTTCCATATGACTGTGTCAAGGGGTAACACTGGAACATGTGTTACAAGTGAAAGGCTGAGGAGTGGACATAACTTTTTTTTTAATGACCTTCTACACTGTTAATGTTTGTTGCTGCTTTGCTCCCAGGTTAGAGTTTAAAAGAGCTAATTACAATTTTTTTAAAAGCCCACTTTTTTCTAAACTTAAAACTATGATGTGATAATTGGATTTTTAACATTTATTTCTATATGTAAGAACTCAAGAATGAAGGATTTTATAGTGTGTATCCCATCAGTATGCAGTGGTCATTACTGAAAGTTAGACGTACAGATCATTTTTTCTCAATAGCTCTGAATTTTCTGCAATGTATATGGTGAGCAAAACATTATAATCAGTGACTTTAAAAGATATTCTTTCATCCCCAACATTTTTTTCACATCTTTATTGAATAATCACGTCCTATATATTATCATATGTAAAATGTATGACATTAATGTTTATGTGAAATAAATACAATGAGATAAACAAGTATAATGTGTAAAATAAACCCGGATCTTGGCAGATATGAACCTCCAAATCATCATCTTGTGCAGTTTTATATTTGCTGTATTGAGACTTTTATTCATCAGTACACTTTTGAAGTAGCTTTCGAAAAGTATTACCTTTGAGTGCCTTGTGTAGAAAACAAGCTCTTTGATTTACAGTCACCGCCCGTCCATTCAGCAGTGCTGCTGTTACTCAGCGTGATCGCCTAGTCTTCGGTTTCTTTCAGTGTTTCAGCATTCCATTGTAAATACATAGAAGGGGGTGTGTGTAGGCGATATGGGGTGGTTGAACATTGACGTGGACATCTGGCCTACTTCCAAAAGACCACACACTTTAACAGAGGAGACTGAAGTATCTCTGGTGATAGCCGAAATTAATCCTTCCATCCACGGCAGATTTGCATCATTGATGATAATGAAGACAAAATCTTACACACTCTGGGAGAAATTCTTTAAAAGGGGAGGTTCATGCTACTTCTTGGGCTTTTAGCTAAGACTAAGTATAGTATCTGTTCTTAACAGTTTGAAAAGGGAGATTACAAAACCTTACTCAATTGATTAATGGCAACATTGTAGCCTTTGCAGGGGAAAAGATTTTTCATTGAGTAATTCTGAAATGTATTTTTTAACCAGTTAAATGACTCTGTAACATTTTGTGCATAGATGTGTATTGTTTTGATACTTTTTAAGCAAGGTTTGTTTTTTTTTTGTTTTGTTTTTCCTTTTCTGGTTGGTTTGGGTTTTTTGGTACTGGGAATGGAACTTCCGACCTCATGCTTGCCAGGCAGGCGCTGTATTGCTGAGCTGTATTCCTAGCCCTTAATACTTTCAAATTTGTAGAAAAATAATGAATGTCACTGAAAATTTCGTAAACTTTCTGTGCAGGACTTAGAACTTTTTTATTTATATGTCTGTTTTGAATTAGCAAAGATTAAAATTTTGTTGTTAAAGCTTCCTATGTTGTACACGTGCATGCGTACACACGCCCTGTGTATACTCTTTCCGTGGTGGTGATCTTTATGATGAACTTCAGTGTATATGTTTCTGCTTTGCTCCTCACCCAAGACTGTGGTGTGGAGAGATACTTCCACGGCAGGCTTGACAGAGGCAGCACGGGGACGCTGGAGCGGTTTGCGGCTCGCCCACGCCAAGGATTCGCGTAGCCCAGGTTTGCAGCGAGGCGTGGGCTCTTCTGATGTAGCAGTCACAGCATTTACTGTGGCTTTTGTCTGATGCTAAGGAATAATGTATTTATTATAGACATCCTCATGTCAAAAGTTAATTTTTTTTTCCCCCTGGAATGCACAATCAGTAGAGCAGAGTTGTTTGCTATTTTATAGCTGAGTGATTTCCAAGGGATTTGGTAAATTATGTTACCTTCCTCTGGTGCCAGCTTATTTCTAAGAAGCCCCAGAAAATACAAATTCTCCACAGTTTCTAGCCTCTTGAGCATTTCTCAGCTCCCTAAAAGGCATATGGCTTCCTGTGATTGGTCTTGCTCTATATTTTTATTTCTGAATTATTTTTATTACTGAATAATCTACAAGTAAATTGCATGTATTTCAACCCGTTATTTTCAATGTGTATTTCTCCAGGATGTTTCTTTTCTTACAGAGTACACGGGCAAAATAAAATTCAAGGAATTTCATGTAGATCCCATAGTTGTTGTGTCTTTCTGATTCTTTTATCTGGAGCAGTTTTGTAATCTTTGTTTTTTTAGAGACACTCACAGTTTTGAAACTTGCAGGCCGTTTGTTTAGGATGATGTTCCTAGGTAGGCATTTGTTTCTCCATGATTAGATTCAGGTCATGCATTTCTATCTGGAAAACCATATGAGCAAAATCGTGTGCTGTTCACTGTACATTCCTTGAAAATATATGAGTTTCCTTTTCCCCTGGTGAAGGTGTATGTTGTCTTATTTCTTTAGTATGTAGTTATTCTTTTTACCTTGGTAATTTATGTCAGGGTCTTGAGGCTACATATATCTTCCATTTAGTGTTAATATTCTTTTGGGAAAACACTTCCCCTTTTCCCCAGTTACTCCCTTTGCCATTGTGTACTAATCAGTTGCTTACTTTGAAATGAACATAACGTGAGATACATATGGTCCTTTGAGTTCTTATTTTATTAAATCAATTATTAGGTATTGCTTTCATTTAAGTAATTTGGTAAACAAGTTGTCCCAGACTAGGGTAGTCAACTTGTCCTCAAGATACTGCTGTGTTGTTTTAATCTTTCGATTTTTGACACAAGATACCCTAGAATCAGAGTAAATGTTCCCTGCTCCAACCTTGGAATCATCTTTTACTGAAGGACTTTTGATAGGGAATAGTATCTAATAGAGAATATTATTTACATCATGTCTGAATGTCATTTCTTTTTATGCAGGAATATTGCTTGTAACTCTTGCAACTGGTTTAAACTTCAGGAGAGGGTAAAGCTTTTCACTTAAATATATATAATTTTCAAGTGATACAAGTGATCTGCATATTTTTATTGTAGAAAATCCTAAGAAGTGTAGGTAAGAGGAATACAGTGTCCCCTGGAGCCAACCTTTTATTATGTGCTACTGGATTTATGTAGCCAAGATCATGTCGTGCATACAAAATTTGTCATTCTACTGAATATGCTTAGCATATATTGTTCTCTCTGAGTAAAAAAATAAGACAATTTCATTTTTTAATACTATATTGCATTTGGAGTTTCTGTTTTTGTTATTCACTTTTATTCCTATTCCTTATTGCAGCATCCTAAAGTAGGAAAAGCTTGTGCACTGGTGCTCAACTCGTGTTTTTATGCATCTCTCCTTAAATTTCTTACTTTGCCTCTACTCAGCCATTCCCGTGAATATCTAAAATTATCAAGGTAGCAATCCGTCTGTCACTGTCAGACTGGGAAATGTTGGCTGTGTGCACTGTGAGATGCATACTGATCTTGCAGTGTGTGTAGTTCAGACTGTCTTGAGCTTGCTGTTATCCCAGCCTGGCCTCCCCTCCCAGCTCTCCTGCCTCAGCTTCCCAAGTGCTGGGATTCCAGCCATGCATCACCATGCCTGCGTTATGTAGACTTTTTATTTAACTTAAAGAATATTTTTTCTAGTTGTATTTTTGCTGTTAGATAGAACTCTGTAGTCAGTGATGTTTGTTTTTTCTGAATTTGACGTCAGTGTTCAGCAAATATAAACAAGCCATTTGGTGAGCTATCTGCTTAGCCCTTGTTTTGGAATGTTCAGTGCTGTGTGTGGTACTTTCAGCTCTTAGCAGGGCCCACCCGTGTTCTGCCCCACACTGTTTCATGTTGTGTAAGGCCTGCGGCTTTAACAAGGCTGAGAATTTGGACCAGTGTTTGCTGTGGTGGGCTTTGCTATCCCTCCTGCCATGACAAGAAAAACTGCTCGTGTGTACAGAAAAACTGGCCCTCCCCCACCCTCCTGGGATAGCAGTATCAGTAAGGATCACCGTACAGTCATTCCTGTACGGTGATCCTTACAGAGTGGGCACCCAAAGGTGCTCGGTGCTTTCAGAAGTGTGTGTAAGCCACCACTGGATGTATGGGAGTCACTGGCCATTTCTGTGTGTTATGCTACTATTTCCTCCAAATTTTCAGGATGCACAATTTTTAGTATGATAAGTATGTGATGGTCATCATAATTATTTTATCTTGTAGCCAGAGATTCTCAGAATCTTACCTAGATCAGAGCTTTGGGGACATTCTGTTCTGAAAACAACCTGAAACATACTTGAGGGGTGAGTTGCTTAAAAGTCAGGGTGTACTCATCTGTCATTAATGTTCTTCACTGAAAGAGATGTTCATAAGGTTTTGGAGGAAATTTGTTAAATGGCATACTTTTTGACAAAAATATTTTGTTGTTTCGTATTAAATAGGATAAGAATAAAGGGACAAGCATGTAACAGCAACTATTTTTGTATTACAGAAAAGAACATTGGCTTTTCTTACAAACTTCTATAGTTAGACTATTTGCTATTATAAATTTTTTTTTTAAATTTTAAGTCCTAAAACTAACATTTTTAGATCATTTAATTAGGGTTTGTAGAGGCTGGGTGAGTTATAAAAAGGCTCTTACTTATAAAACCAACATAAGGTTGTTAAATAAGTTACTGTTATTCTGGGCCACAGATTGCATAGTGGTTTTACAGGCATATATGTAGTTGATTGCTTTAGAGCATTAATAATTTAAACTTTCAGAGGCAATTTAATTTTTGTTTCTTTGGCGAGAACTTTGTGACATTGTTATCACCCTCAAGGTTTCCTAGGCGCGACATGTTCTTTAAAGGATTTCGTGATGCTGTTCTTATAGTTTTAGCTTACATAGAAAGAATCATCTTTTTCTTTCATAGTACCTTATCTCTTAGAATACAAATTAGAAGGGAATTCTTGAATATTGCTACTCAACACAGAGAACTTCAAGAGAAGAGCTTAGTTTCATGGAGTTCTGTTTTGCTGTTGTTGCATCTTTATGAAATGCTTTTTCCTTTGGAGGTGGTGATGTTGTTGCTCTGTATTTTTTAGATTCTGAAATCCTTTCCCTCTAAAGTCGTAAAGAATATCGACTAAATCCACAGGTTTCTTTTCAGGGTGCTGACCTCTGTTTTTCCTTGACCGCTGAGGCCATGTGGTTTTGAAGTTTGGGCAAAATAATCCTTAGTTCTACTTTATTTACAGTATATTAATTAGAGATTCCTACTGTTTGAGTGTTTTCACAGTTCTTCCAAATTACATATTCGTAGCTGTAAGCGTTGCTTTAGAACTGTGTTACCCAACAGAGTAGCTGTTAGTCACATTGACTAAATTTAAAACTTAATAAAAATGAAATAAAGTTAAATATTGCCTCTTAATCATACTTGCCATAATTCAAAGGGACAGTAGCCAAATGTGTCCACTGACACACTGCACAATGTATTTATGATAATATGATAGTAGAGTATGACTGTAATGTAGATTGAGTCCATCACCACACATGGCACATGGTTAGAATATCTTCTTTCTGACCTTTTATTGTGACCCTTGCTTTAAAGTATGCATGTTAAAAGGTTGACGTTGTGTGATAACAGCATGTCATGTTATCAGATGATAATGGCATGATTGTATACATAGCATATATTAGTGGCATGGCCTATCTTTACAGGTTAGATTTTTCCTAATGTAAAAAAGATCAATCAGAAATACAGTGTAAGCAGGCCGTGGTCACACATGCCTGTGGTCCTAAGCGCTCTGAGACACGGAGGTAGAAGGATCACAAGTTCAGGCTCAGCTTGGGCAACTTAGTGACTGAAAAACAGAAAAGGAAAAGAAAAAGGGCTGGATATGTAGCTCAGTGTGAACTGCACTCACTCTCCGACACAGGTACGTGAAAGACCAAACCTTTAGAGCGACTAGTTAAGAGCAGTTATTTCTTTGTTGGGACAACTGAGAGACTAGGTCCTGCTCTGATAAATCAGCTACTTTCCACAACAGAATTAAGGAGACAAGAGTACCAGGCAAGGCGCAGGGTCAGCATTCAGGTGCCCATCCCTTCCGGTGGGCTAGGCAGGTGGCAGCGTGAGCGCCACAAGGCCATCCTTGCTGCTGCCCTTGGTCACACCCGAGCCCCTAGTCTGAGAGGTTACGGGTGGAATCCGCTCGACGTTGCCATGGTTCTGTTCACAGGCGGATGACAAACATCTGACATGTTAGACCCAAAACCATTTTCTTCAGCCCTTTCTGTTTAGATTTAAATAGAAATTGTTTTAAAAGTGTTTAATTTATTAATAGTTTCCAAATTTTGATGGATTAAATTTAAGTGTTTTTCTGATGCCCCGGTATCTTCTGAGATAGCTAAAATTTAGTCTTTTGTGTGAATGTGAGATGCTAAAATCCATAGTGTTTGCTTTTTTATTTATGCATTTTAATAAATTCAACCCATAGAGCTGTTGTGTTCACTGGGACAGACGAATTTTATTGTCTGTTTGGCTCATGGGTTTATTTTTGTTTGTTTGTTTAATGTAAGTCAGATCATGATGCGTACATTGTGTATTAGATGAATTTTATCTTTGAGGATGTTGTTAAACTCCTTTTAAACTGTCATATTTTTCCTCGATGTCAACTTGTAACGCAGAGCAATAAACATAAGCTTTTCCTGCTGGCCTAGTGGAACAATCTTTGTGACTCTTTGTCGTTTTCTAAGGTTTGAACCAGCCCCATTTTTTATGTGTCCTAGCTTCTCTTAGGCCAGGGCTGTGGTACGTGCTCAGTGAGGACCTTATAAAGGCTGACCCTCACCGGGGCAGATTATAGTCCAGCTGGGAGAGCTAAATTTAGAGGGAAGCCATGCCTCTGCCCCAAATAGTAACAGCTAAGAGGTGACACCCGGTGAACACAGTCTCTGCAATCAGCCTTGCACTACATGGGTGAGTGTTGTGGTTTTGTTTTACGTGTCGCGGGTGTGTGTGTTAAGGTCTTTACATGGATGCTTATGTTTGCTCATAGTATGTTGTCCTCTACATGTTCAGGGTGTGGACAATAAACTCCTAAAACAGAGCTGTGAGGCAAAACTTCTGTACTTCAAAATGCCAACAGTTAGAAACACGGTAGTTCTGTCACGGTGCTTAATAATTCCCCATCATCAGAAAAAGTAGAAGAGGGTACAAAGATAAAGTTTGATATGGAATTCCCTGAGTTTGTGTTCCAGACCAACAGTACATTTTAGAGAACACTCACACTTTTATTTTTATTTTTAACTACAAAATAAAACATCAGTAGAGAGTAATGGCTTGCATGTTCTGCTAAAGATATTTAAAGCTATTTGGATTCCTCCTCCTCCTCCTCCTCGTCCCCTTCCTCCTCCTCTTTTTCTTAGAGTGAAACCTTAAACTTTTAATGGGTTTTTGTTGTTGTTCTGTTTTGTCTTATTTTTTCCTTAAAATAAGGAGACATTGGAATATTACTTACCCAGTTGGGAGGTGTGGAGACGTTGCAGGAAACACACAATCAATTGTCATCACTTTTACACCAATTAAGTGTTTGCCCATTCAGAGTTACTCCGATAAAATCCCCAATAGGGAACATTCTGAATGAGTTTGTAGTGAATATAAATAATGCATTAGAAGCACTATTTCCAACATCCATCGATGAAATGAGGTTTCACTGATTAAATTTGTGACATTTGTAGTTATTGTGGAATACAGCTGTTGCCTCCTGTGCAAACAGCAGAGGGGTGGCTTTCTGTACCTCACTACCCAGGGCAATTGTTTCAACTGTCACATTGTATTAGGAGTATTTGGAGCTTCTCTCTTCCACTGCTTTCCTTCTGGGATTGATTCTGGCTTCCTTACCGATTACTCTCAAAGCAGTATTTGGGTTCATTTTACTTTACAGACTTGAGAAGAATTCCTTCCCTCATGTTAAATTATGTTTCATGTTTGCTATGTTTTTGTAATTAGTTTCTCTTTTAATTTTTGAGTCAGGGTCTTGCTATGTGCCGTAATTCAGACTGGCTTATTCTCAGTGGTTAAGACATGTTAGGGAGCAAATTTTACCTATTTTTATCCTTAAATTTTCCTTATGTATGTTACTGTTACTGTGTTTTAAGCAAGTAAAGAGTTATGCTTTACTCTTTTCTAGTTAGTTGCTTCCTTTCCACTAACACTACACCTTGAATACCCATCCATGTCAGTAGAGCAGCTTATTTGACAAGTATCTAATAAGTGCCTGTACCTTGCCCAGTTTTTAGGTATGAAAGACACAATATTTCATAGAACCTACAAGGTCCCTTCTTTCTCTGAGGTAAAAGCTGTCTTGAGAGAAAGGAACCACAGAGAAATAGTGCAAAGAGTCCTTTTAAAAAAAGAAAAGAAAAAGCTAGATAAGGACAAACAATGACAAGGAGTCACTTGCATTGGAGTGGCCAAGTTTATCTGCAGAAGAAGCAGTTAAATGAATGCAGAGATTAAGCCATGTGAACAGCCAGGGTATTCTACCTTCCTGAAGGAGAAAAGGTAGATGGCCTCAGAAAGCAGGCCTCACCCAGTCTGTCAGAAGCAAAGTGGAGAGGGCAGCGTGGCTCACACGCAGCGAGTGATGGAACAGAGGGGGTGGGGGGGTGTCATGCGTGTGTAAAACCAGAAGCAGAGCCAGGGCAAGAACTGAGGCGCGGCTGATCTAGTTCACCCACTCACGAGGCGCCGGGTACTCCAGGCCCTAGCTAAGTGTAGCTTATGTACCAGACTCGTCTTTCTGGGCACGTGCTTAGCTTGCCATTTTGTTCATGAGTCCCGCAGTGCTGCAGTTAAATCCTTTACACGCACACAGACGCATACTTGCATCCTCACATGGGTGTAAATGCAGGATAAATGCCTGGTACAGGAATTGCTGGGCCACAGGTTATACCCATGTGAATATTCATAGATTTTTCACCAACTGCTCCCCAAAAGATATTACATAGCGTCCAACGTCTGCCGCAGTTAACATCTGCGGTGGCTTTCCCTATGTCCTGTGCCAGCACTTTAATGTCTTTGCTAGTCTAGTAGTTAAAAGGTATTTTTATTTATGTTTGAAGTTGAATATACACTAATAGCTATATATTTATATGAAGTGAGTATTTTAAAACGCTAATCTTTTCTTTTTCAGAAATTTTATGAATAAGCATCAGAAGCCAGTGCTAACAGGCCAGCGGTTCAAAACTCGGAAAAGGGGTAGGTTGTGTTTTCTGTGTGTGTTTGTATGTATGTATAAGGTTAACAATTAAGGCAGAAGGATAAGAACCATGGCGATCCCTGCTTTCATTTACCCTCACAAGTGCTATTCCTTAGGAGACCCAAATGTAGAATCTCAAAGCAAACCAGTTTCTTGGGTCTTTGTTGGACAAGTCATTCTGCTTGTGTGAGATATATGTCTCTTTACAAAATTAAAACAGTTGGGCTGGGGAGATAGCTCTGTGGTCTAAGCACCTGCCGTATAAGCTCAAGGACCCGAGTTTGATCCCAGGTACCGTATGCCATGCCAGCCCTGGAATACCAGTTACACCATGCTGGCCAAAGAAACCAGGCATGGTGGCACACGCCTGTGATCCTAGCGCTGGGGAGGCTGAGACAGGAGGATCACTATAAGTCTGGACTGTGTAGCTATATCAAATCATTTTTTTTTTTGATAAACTATCATTTTTACTTCAGCATTTGTATTTAGGTTTTGTTTTCATTGTGTTTCTTTGTCAATGGTAAAGATTCTTATACTGTGAAGTAATAAATTAGGGAGGGAGAGACGGAAAAGCTTTGTTTTTTTGTTTGGTTTTGTCTTTTTGTTTTTAACTTTCTCAGAATTTAGGAAGTCAAATCTTTTGCCCTAATGTTCTTAAAATTCATAGTATTTTCATGTGTCTTTTTGTGGGCAGAATAGCAGTAGACAACTACTCTTTGATGACAAAAATCTCTCTGTGTGAGTGACTTTTTAATATATTTGCCATCCTCTTTGTATAAATAATATTTTGAATATGATTTTTAGTCAGTTTTAATCAGATAGTGTTGCACACTTTGGATATTCTCTTGTGTCTAAAAACAGACTGAAACTCCATAAAGAAATTCTTTCAAAGAAGGAACATGAGATGAATTGTTAACTGACTTAGAGAACAGCTGAAAAATATTTAAGAATTATCTTGTGAGAGAAAGGCAAGTGGCCTTTGAATAGAGCTGCCGTCTGTAGAAATTCTGTAGAAAGTTGTCTCGGCAGTAGCGCACTCCGTATGCCCTTGGCATGACCAGGGCTGAGGCAGCCCCGGCAGCTGGGTTGTCATGCAGGGCTGTGTCCACCTAAGTAGGAGTCTGGTCAGCTGGAAAGACCGGAAGTCCCAGTGCACCGGTCATTTGGCTGGGAAGAGCTTGGAGGAGTCCCTGGGCAAAAGGAAGACTGAACTTGATTACCTAAGCTGGAGGGACAAGGTAGCACTAGCACCTCCTTATTCTTAGTCCTTGTCTTACACATACAGATTGTGTGTTTCCCCAGTGGAATCTGGCATCTAATGCCAGCACCAAGGCACTGACTAGTGTGTCTCACACTATGAGAAGCCTCTTTAAAGAAAAAACTCACATAGATGATTTTGAAAGGCAATACCAGGGGAGCGCTACGAGGAGACACTTGTGGGCCCAGGAATGTGATGCTGGCTAATCTGTGCCTGACTGGGAGGTGCAGAGAGGTTTGGCACTGCCCGCCTGCCTGCCGAGGCAGTGTGCTAATCTCACACCTGGATCTCCAGCTCAGGCAGTGTGGTGAGCGCGGCGCGGATGCAGTGAGCTCAGCAGCCACTGTGGCGCAGGCTGGGGTTGCGCAAGTGCAGGCGAGATTCCACAAGTAACTGGCCCTTCCCGGCAGCTGGCAGCGTGGAACCGGAAAGGACTTGTAATCCTGCAGAGCAGTTTGCGCTGATTCATGTGCGTGTCATGACTGTGTCATGAACGTACCCAGGGAAAGTTACTGGGAAAGACAGCTTGTTTGTCGGTAGATCTGGATTTATATGTCTCGGGTCAGATGGTGGTTGAGCAGCATTTGAGCCATTTTGTGCCATGCTGCAGAATGGAAAAAATGAATTGTTTCAACCTCAGGTTGCCTGCTGATGACTTGCTGAGCTTTGGCTTTGCTTTAGCAGTGCGGCAGCACCTTCAGGTACATGGTCAGCAGTTTGGGGAGGGAGGGGAAGGGAAAGTACTCAGGGTGTCTCAGGCCTCTGCTCAGCTGGAGCAACCCTGCCACACTACCATACTCGGAGCACCTTTAGGGGGGTGCCAAGCCTCAGCTGATTTTGGAAGCTGGTCACAAGACTCACAGCAGTCTGTGGTCTTTTCACTTCCTATATTCTCATCATATAGAAAAGAAAATAGCTTTCTCTCAGGAGAAGGAGTTACTCTGGTGGCCAGATCCTGCGTGAAGGTAAAGTCTTTGCTTGCCTATTGGGTCTTCTTAGCTGAGATAGTTACCTGCTTCTTCAGCTCACAGAATTAGCTCTTCAGCGTTCTTGTCTGCTTCGTCCACATGAAGCTCTGTGATGTATATTTTTCCTGCTCTCAACATTTGCCAGTTTAGGGAAAATGGATAAAATTAAAGTAGAAGATGATAAAAATAAACAACTTGTAGGCACTGGAAGTGACAGCATTCAGGTTTCTCCCTGAGACTTAAACTTTGTGCTGTTCATTTTAAATCACTATTCAGCTTACTGAACTAGGGATGTGGTTCAGTGCCAGAGCTCTTGCCTCGCAGGCATGGGGCTCGGGGTCCAGTTCCTAGCACTGCACGACAAAGCACTACAAAAGAAGCTTTACTGTAAGTGGTGTTAGTAACTGAATAAACCTTTAAACCTTAAGATACATAAAAGTAGTATGTATAATTAGAAAATACATGATACTTCTTACCATAGCTTAGTACCCTTCAGGAAGAGATAAAGGATATGTTATTTATCACTTTATTAACAGATTGGGCAGATGCTGTATCTATGCGTTGCCATAGTTCAAACAGCAAGCAATATAATTAGATACCATACAGGCATATTTGGATGTCAAGAATAGGCCTGTTTCTCTACAAAGGCCATTATGACACTCCAGTATCATACTCTGATTCACTAATGGTACAAATCGCAGGCCCTAATTATATACTTTCTACCTCAGGGGAGGCTTGCCAAAGGAGGGAGTGGCACTTTTTTATTTATTTATTTTTTGCAGTACCAGAGATTGAACTCAGGATGCTGCGCTTGCCAGGCAAGCACTTATTCTACTGAATTATCTCCCCGGCCCCTAGTGGCACATTTTTGTTAGGAGTTTGTAAGAATTTCTGCTAGTCCATTCTCAAATGAAATGCAAATACCTGATACACTGTTGCTCCAGACAGAAAGGATTCTTTGGGTCAAATGAGCTGTGATTTGCCAGTGTTCTCGCCATTTTCTTGTGTAAGAGTTTTCTTTTCCTCTCAATGGATACAGTCTTCTCAGGTGGAACGTATTTTTCAGCCAGAGAAAGAATATTAGTTCTCTGATGCTGTCATAATTTCTAAGGTAGTCAAGCCTGGTAATACATAAATGATCTTTTTCAGAGGTTATTTCTGATCTTAGTTCCTCTATACCTTTCTGCAGTTGTTTCTTTACTGCAGATGCTATTAATCCAGACATTTCAGCTGTGTGATTCCCAATTGCTTCTGTGCTAGTGTCCTCTGCACTTGGTCTGGGTGGGCTTGAGGCCTGAGATTGCATTTTTCTCCTTCTCTTTCTTATTTTGTGTAGCACTGTACTCTGACCTTTGGTGTAGAGCTTTGGTGCAGTTATAACCTTAGCAGCTTCAGGTGCAAATCTGCGAAGTTTGAATTCATCCAGCTGTGCCTGGCTTGGGTCTGGCTGCTGTGCTCAGCTCCTTCCTGCTGCATTTCATGGAAGTGAACCTGTTGTGCCCCTCTGGCAAGATGTTCTGCTCCTGGATTAGCTGTGTGGTTCTGGCCCCTAGCCTCTCTGCAGGGATTTCAGCTGCAGTTTCACCCCAGGCCTGTATGCCAGGCCTGGGCTGGGTCTGGAGTGGTTCAGGGGGCGCAGGGGAGCACAGAAGCTCTCCCACACACCAGCCGGGCCTGAGCTTGGGCTGGGTCTGGAGGGGTCCCCACAAATGATCTTTTTGACATAATGCTTTATTGCTCAGTTCCTTGGCCAGGATATGTTTTCTTTAACTTTTCATCTTCCTTGGCAATTCTCTTGGAAAATCGTGAGACGAAGACCTTTATAGAGACACAAGGTTTGGGTTTTTGGGGTTTTTTGGGTTTTTTGCGGAACCGGGGATTGAACTCAGGCCCTTGCGCTTGCCAGGGAAGCACTTATTCCACTGAGCGATCTCCCCGGCCCCACAAGGTATTTTAATCTGTCTCTTATATTCAAAATGAAGTCTTTGGTGGAGATTCTCAATGTGGCCTGTGTTTTGTATTTTTTTCTTCTTATTTACCCTACTTATATTCCCAATACCTCGATTTACAATTTTCGAATCATCAAAATCTGACCTACTCCCTGCAGTGACATCCAACCTTGTAGTGTGATAGTGAGGACGGCCTCAGTTGACTTTGAAAGTTGATGGTAAGGCCTAATGAACAGCCTGTGGTCTTTTACTTCCTATGTTCTCATAGAAAAGGGGAAAAATTCTTTCTCCGAAGAGAAACAGTTACCCTTTGGCCAGATCTTGAGTAATGATCAAGTTATCTCTGCTCTTGCCGGGCTCCTCTAGCATAGCGATGCAGTTGCCCTTTCCTCCAGCCCCACAGGATATATTCTGGAGCTCTTATCTGCTTTCCCCTCCCCCTTGCCACAACAAGACCCTAATTATGTTTGTTCCACTGTCAACATTTGCATGTCCGTGGCTGCATAATGTTTTCCTTATGGCATCAAAAAGACCTTCTATCTTTTGTGTATGACAAATATTGTTCCAGTTAATTTATGTGTGTCTTGATGGCGTCTCACACCCTGTGACTCCAACTGGTACTGGGAATGCCATTCTTCTCTGGGTCTGAGGCTGATGTAAGCGGTGTTAACCACTTTTATAACCCATCCCTTCTGTTAGAAAACTCCGAGCAGCCAGTCTGTACAAACCAGACAGTTTGGTTTTTAAATGTAGTTTTAATTTTATCAAAATTATGCAAGCACATGGTTTAAATAGTCGAACAGCTCTGTAAGACATGTTATAACAACAGCAGGTCTGCTCCCCAGAGGAACTCTTTCAACTCTTCTAACTGCTGCCTTTCACATTTATATTCATGCTGCCAAACAGCGTTCTTATATGGTTATCCCTTGGCTTTTCTGGGGCAGTTTAAATACTTGCTTCCTAGGGCAGAAGTGGAGACATCAGCCTTTTCTCGCCCACACCCTCTTGTATGCCTTGTGCCCTGCCACTCTGTTCATCATTGCCTACTAAGTGCAGCCAGACCAGTGTTCAGACTTACGTTACGACCTTCTACATGCTAGTCACAGCTGAACTGGTATTTGATTATGTTTTTTTTTCCTGAAATTATTTCATTATCTTTTATTAAATAATTTTAATAATTTACCTTCTTTTAGCTTAGTTTTCTGTACCTTGAGGCTAGTGAGCCTTTCCCTTTGTTGTACAAATCTCTTAATACGAAGAACTTTAGGGATTCTAGCAGTGATAGTTTATTGTAGGAATTCTTTGTTCCTATCACATTATATATGATATATTGAAGAATTCAGTCCTGGTCAGGTTACTAAGCCAGCTGTAGAGCTGTCAAGATGGAATGTTGGAAATGCCCTTTCACCCTTTCCCACAGGAGTGCTGATGCCCTGGCTCGTCTATGCTTCCCCTTTTTTCTAGGACCTCTTGACCTACTCCTTAGTTACCTCCTTTTTCAGGCTTTGAATGTTTCAGTACATGTGAACTTTGCTCTTGCTCTTGATTGATGAATGGTTTGGCCAAACACTAGGATTCTGGGTTAGAAAAATTGTTTTCTTCAGAGCTTTGATGAAATTTCTTCTGCTTTCTGATATTTCATGAACTGCTGAGCAGTTGGTGTCATTTTGTTTCTTGATATTTTGTGTGGCTTATTTTTGTTGTTGGTTTTTTACTTTGCTTTGTTTAATTTATCCCAGGAAATTCAGGTAGCTTTGTGACCAGTCTTCTGAGACACATGGTGATGAGGGTAAGCCGGGTAGTGCGTCCACCTCAGTCACTGCTGGCGGCTCTAGCAGCTTCTATTTGGACATGTTTCAGTTCTGTGGAACTTCTTTGAATGTTTAATGTAATTACAAATTTTATTGGTTTCGCTCTACTTTTTATTTGGATATTTGACTGGACTGCTCTTTTCTTTTTGTTCTTATTTTCTAGTTTCTAAGGAAGATTCTCAGCTTTCTCTTTCAGTTGTTGAGCTTTTAACTTTTCTCTATGTTTTATCTCCAAGGACTCACTTTTATCCATGAAATTTTTTATGATGTTTCTCCCCCTTCTTCTTTCTTTTCTCTTCTTTCTCTCGACTTCCAGCTCCACCTCAGCGTCCGCAGGCAGCGCTGTATCTCTAGGGGTGAGGACAGAACTCCTCCCTGCTCCCGACCTCACCACGTGCGTGCCGCGCTCCTTGTCCCTCGCGGGTCTAGCTCACTACAGCCCTTAGCTTATGCCTCTCATGTATGCCTTTGCCATCATTTCATACTTGTTTTATCAGAATTTCCTGAGACTAGAAGGCTATGTAATATTTACATTTCCTTATGTCCTTTTAAGAGATCCCCAAAATCATTTTTATAATAATCCTGATATTATTTACCTCTTTCATATCCTCTTGTGAGTTTTCTGTGGTTTTCTAGTCTGTAAAATGTGTACTATTAGACTAGGTTGAATAAGAATCTATCCATCTCCTGATTAAACCAGACATTAAAAAGATTAATAAATATTCTAAAATTTTCTGGTTAAACACCTAATAAAATAGTGTGGTTATAACCTCCATGAACAAAAAGCCCTTTGGAGTCCTCAGTATTCTTTAAAAATGCCAAGGGGCTAGAAAGGCATAAAGCTTAGAGTGCTCCAAAACTAAATAGGCACAGATAGTTCATAACATGTATTACTAAATATTTAGGTACTCTTATAAGATAGCCCTTATTTCCTCCATATCAACCTTTATGTTTATATTTTCCTATATTCTTTGTTGATTTTTCTGGATAATTTTCTTAATCATATATGAAACAATAATTTAAGTTTCTTATTATGCTGTTTTTTCTCTGATGGCTGGAGTTAGTAATTCACCTTGGCCTACCCTACAAACGCCATGAATGAATTTCCATTAATTTTATTTATTTATGAGTTAGAGAGTCAAATATTTCTGTGGCCTTTCAACAGGAGTACCTTATTGCTTGGGTAAATGTTTAAACAAGTTGTTTCTGAACATGCAAATCTGATAGAAAAATTTGAATTGTGTTTCAGTTCTTAAATAATCATTCTGTGAAATAGCAATGAACAAAGAGCACACATGGCTCTGTCTCTTTGGGGAATGTGACTTGTACTAGAGGAATAATCATGATCTTTTAAATTTTAGATGAAAAAGAGAAATTCGAACCCACAGTCTTCAGGGATACACTTGTCCAGGGGCTTAATGAAGCTGGTGATGACCTTGAAGCTGTAGCCAAATTTCTGGACTCCACGGGCTCGAGATTAGATTACCGTCGCTATGCAGACACGCTCTTCGACATCCTGGTGGCTGGCAGCATGCTGGGTGAGTGACGGCATCTTACTCATTTTAATTCTGTTGTCATGTATCCGTATAAGATAGGATCTTTAAAAATGCAAATAGGAATCTACAATGTTTGCCTCAGTTACAATTTGGAATGGTATTACTGTGGGTTTAAAATGATTCCTGGCTGATCAAAGTGTAGAACTGAAAGGTTACAACAGTTTGCAACTTTGCTTTAAAAGCCATTGTCCCAGCGCTCCTAAGCCTCAAATGTTTATAGAGGGCCAGTGAGGTAGCGCAAAGTGCCTGCTTAGGCAAGCACACAGGGACTGTGGTTTGATCCCCGGCACCACACGCTGCGCCAGCCCCGCCCCTAGTGTGGGGTGGGGTGAGCTGGGGGGGGGGG
>NDGM011062538.1:24289-47479 GCA_002564305.1 Octomys mimax
GGAGGGACCCAAAAAGTGTTAATTTTGTGGGAAAGCGTGCATGTGTCTCATCTAGGCCATCAGTGTGCTGAGGGAATCCCATCTTATCGCATTTTTTAGATCTAAATGATTTTTTTAGAGGTGAAATCACTCTCTGTTTATTTTTTGGTACAACCAGAAATAGTGAGATACTGAATTATGTCAGGCTTTGACTGTCTTGGGTGTCAGCTGAACAATCCATAGGTGGGATTAGTTTTATATCCTATAATACAAAGCATACTAAGTGGCAATTTGGAATTACACAGTCAGACATTTAAGATGTCTTGGATACATTAAATGACTTCTATCCCCATGTTTTTACTAGAATTGTGTCCTGAAGAAAACTACTTCCTAATTGCTGCCCTGTCAGAATCGTGTGCACTCTGTAACATCTTTGGTAGTGGAAGTCTGGTTTGCCTCATTTTGTTAATGTGCCATGAAAGATCAAAAATTTGAATATGTAGTGTATGTGATACAAAATTGTGAATTAGTGGGTCTTAAGTTACACTTTGTCAGCATTTGAAGGTACTGGTACTTAATCCTTTTACAGAAGATTTGCCTCTAAATTTGAAGCTGGAAAGTCACTGGAATCACTGGAAAAACAACACATGGCTCTTTTTGTTATATGTGTTAAGAATTGTGTACAAAGTGAATCCTGTGTACTGGTCCGTAACATGATTAATAAAATCTCAAATATTGAAGACCAAAAAAAAAGGATGAAAGGCAGAAGATTTGTAATTGTTACAGGCTGGTAGAAGCAAAGTAACGGCTGAGCATGCCAAGCAGAGGCATTCGCGGAGAGGACTTCAGAAGACATTTAAAGCCATGAAAGAGCTGTTCCAGTTGTTTTGTAGCTAGCCTGACCATACATTTTTCCTGTCATGGGCATTTTCAGATCTTAGTTATTAATAATTAGTTCTTGTGATAGCCATAAATCACCAGCAGGGGTCCATTTTCCTAGACCTGCAATTTTCATTGTTTGGGGACCTTTGCCCAATGTATGGGAGCATTTGATTGTTCCAGAGACTTGGGAGTGGGGCCCAGGTGTGCTTCCTGCTCTACTGCACAAAGCACAATTAACACTGTAAAGTTGCCCTGCCCAAAATGTGTGCCTTTCATTGAGAAACAGGGCTTGCTCTGGACTTTGAGACAAGGGTGTATCATTCCTCCTTTTTGACGTAGAAGCTCTGCTGAGTTCTTATTTCAAGTATCATTTCCATTTGTAGCTCCCCCCACCATGACAGCTTTTCCCTCGTCTACAGGACTTGGCCCTGAGATGGGCGTCAGTGGAGTGCGAAGGCTAGCACCAGCGGGTCAGGACAGGAGTGGAGGGCATTTGGTGCTTTGAGGCTTCAGACATGGAATTCCGACCACTTAGGCATAGCCCGGCTCACACAGTACTGCGTCCCATATGGAGCTTTGGCAGCACAGAAGCACTGAAGACACTCCTTCAGCAACACTCACCACGGGCATGGCCCCTCAGTCTGCTTGCGAAACGTCTTCATGGCACAATTCCTGCAATGAACAAGCTGCACAAAGTCCTGGCCCTTTTTGCCACAACCATGTTTCTTTTTGGCACATGGTCCCATTTAATGCAAAGCCCCTCTGCACTGATTTTCATTACTACTGAATTGATTTTTTGTTGGTGGTGGTATTTACACAGATTGCTCACTGTACACAACTCTAGCCGTATGCAGTGGCAGGGCCCACTGACGGCTGAGAGGGCAACACTGTTGACCCTTCTGTGATTCCCAGCTGTTGTGTTCTCTTCCCTTTCATCAATCCTCCTAGACCCCCTCCTACTTCTCTGGATGCCACTTGATTCCTGCCTTTAATCATTACCACTCCCCAATGTGCGGTAAATTATCTGTGTGTCTTGCTTGAATTATCCCGAGGCTGTATTTACTGCAATCAGCAGATTGATTTCTGCAGTTCAGGTTTCATTCCTCACACTGTAGTTCCACGAAGAGGGTAGAGCAGCTTGTTTCGTGCAACTTACTTAGCGTACGCTGCACAACCCAAGGCGCCTCCTCGCAATCGATGAAGCCAGCAAGGTGTATTCTTTTAATATGAACACTTTGATTATCACATGTGATGAAATTTTCTTTACACCTACAAAAACATGTGTCTTCCCTTAATTGTTCTTCAGTCAATAACTATGTTGCTCTTGTAGCTTTCCCCTTGGTGTAATAGCTATAAGAAATATTTTATGTACACTTCAGCCTTAAGAAAAGTTACCGTTTAGAAATGGCTATTCTTAATTCCAACATCAGGAAAAATAATTCTAAGTAGAAGTTATGGCAATATATAACATGTATATAGTAAGTGCTTTTGCTATGTAAAAGAATGCAAAAGAACAGACTATACTTTCAAAATCATGGTTTTCAGTTATATAAAGTTTATCAGGAATAATTAGCCCAGAGTTTTTAGAAGATTATCATCTTAATAAAATTTTGTTCCAGGTGGTGTGTTCATTAAAAGGGGCTAATTGAATCTCATGCATAACTTAATGGAATGAAAATAAACTCCTAAATGAACTGACTTCTCTAAAAACTAATTTATTTCCAAAACTGCTGGAGTCTGAAGCATATAAAGGACGCAATAGCTAGTGAAAGTATAATTCAGTTGAATCCTTACTTGCCTGTCTGCACCAGAAGCAGCTAAAGACAGCCCTTTTCATCGGGAGAGCTAATATCACAAGTCAAATCAAGGCAGTTGTACACTTAAACTTACAAATAAACTGGTGATTAGATAACGTGTCTTTTCACCTTTGATCATTGTATCCTCGATGCCTACACACAGTAGCTAGTATAAGTATATATGCTACAAATACTTGTTAAACATATGAAAGATATTACTCTGACTTGTTCAAAACTTTTACCTAATTACAGTAAACTAGGTACTGACTTCTAATCGGTCAGTGCTTATAATGGCCACCTTTGCAGCTTGGAGGTAATGTCCTCGAATGTGGAAAATTGAATTGCGGAGAAAAAGGCATCCTTTGTTCTGGTCAGTTTAGTCCATGAGGAAAAAGGGTAAGAGAGAATGAAACACTTAAGAGTGCAGCTATGGGCCATCAAACACAAGCACGGAGTGCATGCTGTTCACCGATGTGTGGGTACCTGGATGAGTGAAGGAGGAGCAGTTGTAATTCGTACCTTTCAGAGCTGCAGCAGTCTATTAGTGTCAGAGCTCCCCATCCATAGTTAGGGGAAGCAGAAGCTGACAAATTACCAAACCCAAAGCAAAATGTCCTAACATGAGTAACATCAGGCATTGTGCTGAAACTGAATTAATTTTGCAGAATAAAGCTTGCTGTTTGGCTCCTGTGGTTAAAGATACACTTTAGAAATGACCAGATTCATAGAGATAGGATTGAGAAGACATAAGGCTGTGAACAACAGTGTTAGATGCTGTGGGTGACATATGAAATAGAACAACCAGTTTGTATCACATTGACAATATCAGCAAGGAGCGACAGGTATATATTTGCCCAAGGCCTTCTCGGGCATTTGGAGGTAGTTCTCAGCTCCTACTGCCTCTCTTGATGGTGTGCAGGAATTGCCGTGTTCCGCAGCTGCCTTTCTCATTTCGGTATTGCACTAATGACAATGTTCTCTTTTCAGCCCCTGGAGGAACACGCATAGATGACGGTGACAAGACCAAGATGACCAACCACTGTGTGTTTTCAGCAAATGAGGATCATGAAACCATTCGAAACTATGCTCAGGTAGCACCTGGCATTGAGTGGGTGCCAAGGCTTTAGAAGGGGCAAGACAGGGCTGAGGAAAACTAAACTCTATAGCCACATTTGTGATAGGGCTGTTCCTATGCACATGAGAAGGCAGTGACATTCATAAGACAGTGGGTGACTTTAATTATTGGATCAGTCTTGCATATCTGTATCTGGTAGTGTGAGCAACAAATTTGATAACAGATAATATAATGCCATTGTTAATATTCCATTCTTGTTCTGAAATTCTGTACCATTTGTACTGTCTTATATTGCTTTTTTTCCTGCCCTACCCTTGTTATTTGTTAGTTTTTGTTTGTGTTTTTCCTCTTAAAAAAAAAAAAAAAAAAGACAACGGGCTTGAAAATGCCAAAAAGCTTTTTTTCAAACCAGTCATCTGTCAGGGACTTAGGGGACCAGGTGCACAAGGCAGTCGCCAGTGGGAGCATAAGCTGTTTCTGTCTTCAGAGAAAGTGATAGCTTTCAAAACATAGTTGCATATTCCCTACTGCCCAGCAGCGTCTGCCCTGAGACTGTCCCACAGCAGTGCTTAGTCTGTGTGCAGTGCTGCCTGTAAGGTGTAGAGGTGGTGTAGAGTTGGCTGTGGTACCCAAGCAAGAAAACAGCGACAGAAACCAACAGGAGACTAAGTCAACTGCGGCAGTTGGTATTCATAAGGAGGACCCTATAGCTCACACAAAGGCACGGGGAGATTTGTAGTGCAAATGCTGCAGCTAAGTGATAGAGGACTATAAAGGCTATGTTTTACCTTTAATTATTATAGTATGCAAGGCATATGAAGGAACTTGTAATATAAGGCCCTTAATTTAAACTTAAGACATTATTTTTAATCACATGCTATTTAGGAAAGGTTTCTTTCCCCATTTTATATGTAAGAAACATAGCATAAAAACTAAGGCATTTTTCTTTTGAGACAGGGTCTCACTGTGTAGTTCAGGCTGGCGTCAAGGTAATGATCCTCCTGTCCAGCTTCCTGAATGCTGAGATTATAGTCATGTGCCACTGCGCCCAGAGAAGTACTTTTACCTGGTACACACAAGTAAACAATTGAGTTGGCCAGATTTTAATGTCATGTAAAATTTTTTGTTTCTAATACTATGTAATGAATATAAACCCTATAAGAAAAAAACATACAGAAACAAGTATCCTCACTTCAAAAGCGGATGTTTTTAAATGTTGCAGTCACCTTTTTGTTTATGAAAGGCAGCTCACAGGGCATCACAATTTCTAAATACACAGTATCTATTTCTAAATTTCTGAATCTGAATACTTAGTAGCTGTTTCTAAGTCTGCCAAATAATAGTGCCTCTTACCTTCCCCATAGAACTTTTTCAGGATAAAATTAATACAGATATAAGATATATTATTTGTTATTTGAATTTCACTGGAAGAAAAGACTTGGAAGAAAAAGCTAGTACAGCTGTTTCCATAAACAAGATGTAGGAAACTTTGTCTCTTCATTATACCTAAATTGAATAGTTTCTTTTTACAAATAATTTTGTTTTTCACTTGGATAATGGGTATTGGAAAGAGAAAACAGTTTGATACCTTGCTTGAGTTTAAAAATCATAGAATACTTACAGATTGACAGAAAATCCTGGTGAATGAGGCCATTGAGCAGAGATTACATGAATGGGAAGGATATTTGAGAGGAAATAAGCCATTATTAGGTCATTGAAAATGCTTTTGTAAAATGATGACTTTTGTTCTTTTCCATAGACATTTACCTGTGGGTATTAAGATAACCATTCTTAGATAAAGAGATTTTTTTCCTATTACTAATCACATTAAGAAGCATGTGAATTCTAGTGTTGTTTGGAAGTCAAAATGTGGAGGATTTCAACACAATTTTTTTTCACTGCCCATTAATTCCCTGCCTGTTTCATAGTTCTTTTCTTTTAAAGGGCTAGCATAATTTTTATTTTGTGAGCTCAATCATAACTACATTTAAAAAATTCACCAAAACTTGTAAGAGTAATTCATTTGGATGTAAGAGAAAGGAACTGTGTTCAGAAAGCATGTCCCCAGGTATTAGAGGTCATCAGTATTCACAAGATACTAATTTAAATAAGAGCATCCTGCTTTCCTATAGCCTCGAATTTCAGTGACCTCACAGCAAGTCCGAGGGAGGAGGCCGGCAGTCCCCATGGCTAGTCTGTTACAATGATTTCTCCTCATCCTTGAGAGCCGTGGCTGTGGCCCACGCAGGTTATAGTCTGCCTGGAACCCCGCCCTCTTCGCCAACACATCTTCAACTCTGTGACGGTGACCCTTCCTTTTAGTGGCTGTCTTCAGTTCTGTGTCTCACATGTTGCAAAGCCTTACTCATTTTTATTGTCGTCATATTTTTTCTCTACACATTCATTTCTTGAATGAATTTGTTTTATCCTCCAGGTGCTCCATTTTATTCTTTCCCTGCGTCATAGCAACGCCTTTAAGATGCATACAGCTTTTATAGCTCAATAGGAATATGATCATACCTATAATTATAGGTCTGTGAGATAGTTAAGGTGAGTTACTTCTGTGGGTTTTTAAATTGTTAAATAATATTATGTGTTTTACATTTAGGTCTTCAATAAACTTATCAGGAGATACAAGTATTTGGAAAAGGCATTTGAAGATGAAATGAAAAAGGTAACAACTTCAAATTCCTGCCTGTTCAGAGTGCTGGGATGGAGGGACACAGACAGAGGTACTCCAGGAGTGCTAGGGACAGCAGATAAAGCTTCTCGGATAAATGATTTAGTGTGACAGAACGTTAGCTAAACACTAAAGGAAGAAGTATGCAATTACCCTGGGCTGTTTTCATTCATATTTAATGTGAAACAGTGCTTTGTTAAAGAGGAATAGTTTTACAGAGTGTGATCTTAAGTGTCACAGCGCATACAACAAAAGCTAGAGATTCCAGATCCTCAGGACAGTAGGTATAACGTAAAGCTGTATGCATAAAGGTGTTCATCACAATATTGAGAAATAACTTAAATGTTCGTTGGTGCGATACTGGTTATAGCCTATCCATGTATTAGAACGAACATTATGTGCAGAGAATGAGACCTAACTACAAGAATTGAAGAGGAGAAATGCCCATAGTAAATGAAATGAAGGGTGTGGTGGTGCACACCTGGACTCCCAGCCCTGGGGAGGCTAAACCAAGAGGATCGCTGCAACTTCGAGGCCAGCCTGACCTACTTTGTAAGTTCCAACCCTGCCAGGATCACAAAGTGAGACTCTGACTCAAACATAAAAAAGTGAAAAACACAAGGTGCCGAGCAGCAACTTAGCAGTGCTTTGGTCAAGGTCATTTCTTTGTTCCTGTTTTCCTGCCAGTAGGAATGGAAGCTGTTTATATGAGTCCATTTTCCGTTGCCACTGACACAATAGCATAGACTGGGCGAGTTAGGAGGAAAGGAAGTTTATTCCGGTCCAAGGCTGACTGATTGACTGATGCTCTTCCTGCTCGAGGAGTCTGGGTACCTCGCTCAGGGCACCTCATGGCATATGTAGGGGTACATATGTACACGTGTGGCTCCGGTCCCTGGTCCCTCTTCTTGTCCAGCTACCAGGAGTTAGTCATCACTGTTGAATCCTAATCCCTGCCCAAGGCCCTCACCGCCACTTACTATCATTGCATTAAGTTCCTACCCTCTTAATACCTCACAGTGGAAATATGTTTCGACACACAAGTCCTTGGAGGACATTGAAGCTATGTTGTAACACCGCCAAGGTGTTCACGCCCAAGAAGCGTGATCAGAAATGCCCTCTGGTTTACTCAGCAAGTCTTTACTTCTTGCTGCCCAGCACTCTGCCAACTTCCCTGAAGTTCTCAACAGGTTTTTACTTAGAAAACATGTGTGTCCATGTGGATATATCTGTGCACTTAAAATCTGAAAGAACACAAATTGCTAATGTTGAGCCTAAAGCAGCTTGTTAAGAGGGCATTTTTCACTTCTTTATACTACGTTGTATGATCTCATTCAATAACCATAAACTGATTTTTATATGGAAAGATTTTAAATGGAGGAAACTGTCCACTGCCCTGCCTCGTTCTTAGAAAATAACAGGTACTTTTAAGTAATCCAAATAGGAAAGTGATGTAAAAAGTTCAAATAAACACTGTTACCACTTATGCTTTACTTCTCAGCTCACTTGAACCTTGAAAACACCCCTAGCTATTTTCTTCATGGAATGAATAAGCTATCAAGAAGGATTTCTTCTGCATGGTATTTCTATATTGTAGAACCATCTCTCTTGAAAAATATGGCATTGATTCGTTGAACAATGTCATTATTTGAAGTGATTAGACATGACGAAGTATATTTTTTTAAATGAATGAGTATTCTTTTAATGTACTGGTGCTCTGTGGAGCTTTGATCTTTGATACTCTTACTCCCTTGATGCCTGGCTTTTAGGGAATTTTTAATTTGTTGAAAATTGTATAGGTATAGATGAAAGTCGGCTGGACTGTTTTCATTGTACTTCTGCTGCTTACTCGTAATGTACCTATTTGGACAGTCACGTAGCCTTCCTGTAACCTAATTCTTCAGCTGCTGGGGGATGGTAAATTAGTGTTGCCCTGCCTACCTCACAGAGTTATTGGAGGAATCGTGTCATTAACATGGAAGTACTAAAGTCTGTATCAGCACTGGTTATTTTTCTTTGGTGCCAAATGATTAAAAAAAAAAATCAGCAGTCCCTATATTGAGTAATAGTGGTCCCAGGAGACTTGGCACCATGCCTAGTGATAAAATGGAGCAAATACCTAGCACGCATAGTCAGAGCACTAGGATAAAGGCTGTGGGCAGCCCACAACAGTGGAAAGTAATCGCCCCGGCTTTTGGCTCCCACATTCAAACAGTCTAGAGTTACCCCTTTTTCAGCTCCCTTTACTATTAGGGCAAAAGGATTGTGGCGCTGGCACCCAGAACACTCAGCGACACTCTCGCACCCCACCCCCGCCCCCACCCCTCTCGTGCCAAAGCTGCTGTTGCCAACACACACCTCAGGACGTTTTTGCAGCCTGTTAGCGCTTCCTTTACCTCGTATATTCCTTTGGCTTCATCACTAAGGCTGGTGGTAAACTGTGTAATCCAAGAAATAGCATGTTTTGGATCTAAGTCGTTTTTAAAAAAATCAAGAACTTAGAAAATCCTTTCCTCTTCCAACATGCTTACTCTGAACAGTTGTATGTTGTGAGCTCAGAAAAGTGAAGGCTGAATATCAAAACCTTAGCATAGATTCTTTGCGGTACTGCTGTTGATGGTGGCAGCGGTTTTGGTTTTATTTTCTTACCCTGAGAATTTTGTTGTTCCTCAAAAAAGAAAATGATTGGGGAGGGGGTATCACCATAGCTGTAAAATATATGGAAATCAGTTTATTGCAGAAATCATTATGTTCATTGTGTGTTCTCACCCCTTTTCATGCATGTAATATGATCAGAAAATATAGTGAATATTTAAAGATCTGAAAATGTATTACCATGAAACGTATATTACCATTAATTAATCTCCCTCAAAATACTCCCTCTCACCGTTGTAACGCACCTCATTGTACTTGCCAATGTGAGTTTGACTGTAAGAGTTTAAACATTCACCCTGTTTTGGTCACCCCACCGATATGTGACCCAGTGTGAGCGGCGCACACTCTTCTCCAGGTGTCCCTTCCTTTCTAAATGTTCACAGCCGGTTTGTGAGTGAACGCGGAGAAGGGCTGTGTCGGGCAGCAGTACTTCCAGCAGGAGGCGCTGTATCTGACCACCCACGTTCATGGACTACGCCAGGGAGGTGCGGGCCGTGTGTCGTGCTCCCCCTTGGGTCCGCTGCTGCATAGACATGCTTTCTTTTGTTTGACCCACAGCTTCTCCTCTTCCTTAAAGCCTTCTCCGAAGCAGAGCAGACGAAGCTGGCCATGCTGTCTGGGATCCTGCTGGGTAACGGCACCCTCCCGGCCACCATCCTCACCAGCCTCTTCACCGACAGCTTAGTCAAAGAAGGTACCACCATGCTTGGGGTCGCACTGAGGATGCTGAGCAGGGCCAGCCGGGTGGAGAAGCACAGGGGCCGCTTGCCAGCGTCCCTACTGCTTGTAAATGAGAGTATAGGTGACCACCGTAAAAACCGAGAAGGAAATCATGCACAACTACACAGAGGCCAAGACTGAAGTCTTTGTTTACAATCTTAAAACTAAAATCTTTCAAGTTAGTGTGTTCAGATATGGTGCCACATACCTGTAATCTCAGCTACCTGGGAGGCTGAAGCAGGAGGATTTCAAGTTCAAGGCCAACCTGAGCCGTTGAGCAACACCATCTGACAATAGAAAAGACTCGGTTTAGCTTGGCGCGGTAGACCGCTTACTTAGCATGCACACGACTGGATTCTGTGCGCAGTACCACCGAAACCAAGCCAAGAAACAAACAAAATCTCAAAGCCCAGGTTAAAGGTGGAAAAATCAATCAGGTCCACGCTGCCTCTTTCAGCCAAGGCGCTCCTCCCGCTCTTCACTGGGACAGCGCTTCATTGGCGGGTGTGCCTTGGGTTTTATACATTGTTTATTCTTTCATACGCAAGTGCCTGAAGCAGTGACCCCACATAATAAAACGGACACGTAACCACTCCCTACGATGACTGCGAACTGTGTGAATTATAACTATGTACTAGTAAAGTGTTTAAAATTATAAAGAGAAAGTGTAATCAAAAATGTCAGATTAAAAATCGCCCCACCCTCTTGTGGCCACTCTCCCGAACAGTTTCCTCTCAAGGCCTGGGGAAATATTCTCAGACCCTCGTTTTGCTCACACTGGGGATCTCCATTGTCTTAAAGACAATGAGTACTTTTAGAAGTCAGTGCTTACTGCAGAAAGAGGTTTTTCTGAGAATTGGATAGGCGTGTATACAATGATTTGCTCACAGAATAAAACAAAAAGTGGGCTGTTTTCTTGTAGGAGGATAATGATATTCAAATTATAATGCAACACAACATAGTTATTTTTCATTAAAAAGTAAATTAATGCAACTTTTGTGAGAACATCTGTTAATCCTAAGAACTTAAAAATTATCCTCCTACACACATGAAGTCCCAGCCTCATTCATCCCGGTAATGAAAAGGGTTAGAATTTTCTTATAGTTAAGGGAAAAAAATACAATAAATTAGGAGTCAAACTGCATTATGCAGAGATTCTCTACAGCATTTGGCCTACAGCACCCCCAGCACCCCTGGAGAGTGAGCCCAGGGCTCTCCTGCTGAGCTGCATCCCTAGCTCCTTTGATTCTTTTTATTTGGAGTCCTGGTCTTGGTGCGTCATAAGTTATCCAGACTAGGCTTAACTTTTGATTCCTTGTGCCTTGGCCTCCCAGATTACTGGGATTAACCCCCCATCCTAACTAACATGGCTCACATTGATGACGATCCAGCGAGGAACAAGAGTAAAGAGAAGAGTAGCGGCAACAGTGGCCACACAGAGCACGTCTGTCTCCCTTAAATTGCATTCTGGCTCTTTGCCCCAGGCTGGGTGTATAACACGCCCATAATCCCAGTGGATCATGAGTTAATCACAAACTCTTAAAAGTTTCCCGTCGTGTCTACATGAGGCTTTGTGGGGACAGCTAGATACAAACCATAACAATTAGTCTATTGTTAATCTTAGGGCATTTGAATGAGTTTTTCTGAGAAAAACCCTGGTGCTTTAGTTTTCTTTCCTTTATTAACCAGTGTGCACACCCAAGAATTTAAACCTTGGACATTATTGATACTAAATTATCCGAGCTGTTACAACATGATTGCTCTCCTGGGTACATCAGGAGAGCAACCCCAAGTACTTTCTGGAACATTCCCTGTATTGCCCCTAAAAACCAAAACACATGGATAAACGGAGAGACAGGTGAACAAAATGTATCAAAACATTAATGGATGTAGAGTCTAGAATACACACGTATATATATTGCTCAGTTCAACTTTTCTGTATGTTCGAATTTTAAACATGGAGAGGAGGCAGTGCCTTTGCTGTGGAAGCGCCGTGTGGCGCCTGTGACACGCTTTCCCCTTTCCCTGAGGAGCTAGAGGCTTAAACTTCTGGTTTCTGTTGGGGACTGGCTTAGGAAATGCCTTCCTCCCACCTCGTGCGCGGCAAATGGCCCAGGGGGCCGGCCGCCCTGCTCGCTAGAAGAACAAGCAGAACAAGCGCAGAGACATTGGCCACACTTTTCGTCAAGAGCTTCCCTGAGTGCAGAGGAACGGGCTTAAGCCTACATTTCAGACCACTGCTTCTGACCACAGCTTTGCTTTTCTTCGGAGACAGCATACAGCCTAGTCTTAATATGACCTAATTATGTAAATTTGCATTGAATTTTAATACTGATTTTTGTAAGCTAACAATGCTATGATTCCACGTCAATAAGTTGTTACCTTAAAGTTCTGTAGCTTATTATGCAGTTTATTGTCCTAGCCATAATTTTATTTTAACTTAGTTCCTCTGCTTAGTCAATTAAGAAGAATCAGGCAGAATTTGTGTAAATGGTAAATGAATTGAACAATTTTATCTACAAGTAGCTGAAAGACTTGCATGGAATTGGCATGTAAAGATATTGATTGGCTGAGGTAGGCCACATGACCAGTGTTGGTCCAGTAGCAGTTGTCCAAGGGGTAGCATGGGCAAATGAGATTAGCCTGAGTCATTCCTAACCAGTCATATGAAGACGTGTTGCCAAGACTGACTAATCAGAAGTAACCTGGCTAGACAAAATGGGGGTTTTCTCTTACAGAGAATAAAGGGTGCTTAGCCAGTCAATACTCGATGAAAACTTCAGTTAAGCAAGATCAGCTAAATATTTCAAGCACTCTATAACTCTTTAATAAATGAAACATAAATTTAGAAATTGGTGTGCTGACAGCAGAGCTATGTATTACTTATCTGATTATTTTTATTCGGAAATAACTCCTAAATAAATACAGATATGTGAGTCAGTGGTTTCCTATTTAGCATAAGTACTGCTTTAACAATTCAGAAAAGTAGCTGATCACATTGCGTATGCTTATATTTCAGTGCTGCCAGAACCTGAGCTGGGAGGGGGTCAGAGATGTAGTTTATCATCAAGGCTCTGGGTTCAGTCCCCAGTACTGAGGGGGAAATTAAAAAACAACAACAACAACTTTATTTCAAGAGCCTTGTTCATAGATTAACTCACGAATATGCTTAAATGCTTTTTCTAAAAGAGATGCAAAGTCATTGGTACCTGTGCATGCGTAGTTCTGCTGTCTGCCGCCGTTGATCCTTTACTGCTGTCACTCACCCACAAACCAATTGGTACCCATTTACTCTGCAGTTGTGTGGCTTGTGGTTGTTAGTGTGCTGCTTGGTTTTTTTGTTTCCTTGTTTTCACAAATAGGACTTCTTCTTTGTCACTATTGAAAATGTGAATATTAAACAGATTCTTAGCCAGGTGGTTCATATCCATCAGTTTATTTGACCTTAGTACAGTAGCTTTTCCAGAGCTACTGTCTTTGCCATGAGCTTTCCCACTGTAAACTCAATCTGCTTCCATATTTTTACGTTTCTAATGAAAACATTACAAAGAGGGCAAATGTCTGGCAAGTCCTTTCTGTGTCTTTGCCAGTGCTGTCTGGAGCCCAGTTACTGACCACTTCTTTTAAGCCACTTGTCCGTACCTTTTGGGCCATGCTTTTGCCATCCTCTGGAGTTGGTGAACCTGGTGGTGCTGAAGATAAGCTGTCTTCTGTGTCCGATAGTTATGGTTCTTAATTTGCAGTAAAACCACCACAGAGCAAAGAAGCAAATAAAATTGGCAGTCTTGACATCATGATAAGCTTCAGTCATGGCCTTCCATTTCTTAACATGGAACACATTTTCTCATGGCTGAGATCCATGCCAGGGAAGTCAGTCAAGCAGATTTTTGCCTTGAAAATCCACAGTAATTAGTGTGAATTTACTTTTCTACATGCACCTTCATCGTGCTTGAGGTCAGCAGCTTTCATTTCAAATGCAAAGAATTTGAGGCCATCCGACGCCATTTGGGTTCCTTGACTTATGTGCCTGGCGCTTTGCAGTGTTTCATGTATTGGAAAGATGAGATGTCTTTCCACTATACTGACCTTTTATAGATTCTGGCCGGGGAGATAGCTCAGAATAAGCGCTTGCCTGGCAAGCACGAGGTCCTGAGTTCAATCCCCGGTACCACCAAAAAAAAAAAAAGAAAGAAAGAAAGAAAGAAGTCAACTAAGGCCAGTCAGATGGCCAGTCAGATAGCTCAGCATACTGAAGTGCCTGCTTAAGCAGGGTGCAGGAGCTGGGGCTCGATCCCCAGCACCACAAGCCCTATTGTATTTACTACAGGGTCTCACTATGTAGATCAGACTTATAGTAATCCACCTGTGGTCAGCCTCCCAAGAGCTGGAATTACAGGCACGCGCCACCATGCCCAGTCTCAGTCGCCGTCTCACTGCACCCTGAGGGCAGGGCCTGCACAGCACACCAGGGATTGAACCTAGCTGCTGCTTTAATTGCTAAGCTATTCAGTGGGCCCCAGATAGATTTTTGACCAAGTAAAAATAAACACATAAAATAATTAAGTTCTAGCTTAGAATCAGAGGATGCTTTAAAAAATATTTTAATTATTTTTTCGTTCCCTTTCAGTGTAATCAAAGCTGTTAAATTGCCCATTTTCGGAAACCAGTAACCAACGTTGTCAAGTGGTTTTGTTTCTAGGAATGATACTTTCTTCTTTTCTTTAAACAGGCATTGCAGCCTCGTTTGCTGTCAAGCTTTTTAAAGCCTGGATGGCAGAAAAAGATGCCAACTCTGTTACCTCTTCCTTGAGAAAAGCCAACTTGGACAAGAGGCTGCTTGTAAGTGTTTTCACGTTAAGAGAGAGTGAGAAAAGGCTGTAAGCGAGATGCTCCCGCCGGAGCTTTGGCAATGCCTGTGTGCAGTGCCCGACTTGGAAGCCGAGCCTGTGCTGAGTTGGAAAAGCATTTCTTTTAATTCATATAATTGGCCAAAAGAAACTAAGCCCATTTTCATCTTTGGTAAATAAATGTCCTGATAAACTTCAGGGACCACAGGAAAGGGAAAGACTCTCAGATCTGGACGTTAGTTGGTATAAGATGCTAACATTTTGCCAGAATTGAAACCTTTGATAAGCAATAACTTCACGGAAACCCACGGCTTCAGTGAGACCTTTTGGTTTTGTTGTTTTGTTTTTCTTTTCCTAACATGTGGGAGCCTTTCTCCAACGCGCCAAGGAGGGGAGAGTCTGCCACGTCCACAAAGTGGGATGCTTGTGTACTGTCTTGGGCAGCAGTGATCACAGGCATGTCAGGCGGTTTGCTAACAAAATCAGAGTTTAAACAAGATTGGAAATAGGCAGATAAGTTAATTACAGTTGATTTGGAACTTCCATGGTCACAACTGCTTAATTACATTTTTATTTCTACATGTTTGTATTTTTCAAAGTACGTCAAGAAAATTATTTTGTTGCTATTTTTGTGTCTGCGCCCTGCAATTTCTTTCTGCTAGAAGCAGCAGCTGCGCAGATGACAAAGGCTTCTCCCACAGGGACTGTTTTTGCAGTTTTAAGACAGCGTCTAAGAGAAGATTCCCCTGCTATTTTCTCTTCCTGTCCATTCTTTGCTCTGCTCCTCTGGCGTGTTTTGTTGCAGAATGGTGCCAACCCATCAGTTCTAAAACTCCTCAAGAGAACCAGAAAATAATTTTCAGCATGGACTTTCAATCATTTGAGATCCCTTTGTCTCTTCAGGTTTGTCTTTACGTCATTAGAAGGAACAAGCTCGAGGCCTAGCTTCTAATTAATTTCTGCCAGCAGTCGTAACTCTCCTTTGGTGTGTGTTCACGGAGTACGTGCTGTGTGCCAAGAGTGAGGCTAGCAGTGTGGTGCCAGAACAGGATAGAGAAGTCCCCCAGGAAGGGGGCTCGGTGGTAGAGCCCGCGCATGGCAGGGCTGACGTCCTGGATATGATCCCCAGCACCACCAAAAAAGAAACAGCAAATTCTTGCAGACTTACGATAGATTCTTAGGCCAAAGTTATAAGAGATAAGTGAATAAACCATTTCATGAAAACATATAAAATTGTCCTTAACTCCGAGTTACATTTTAGAAAAATAGCATTTTACCAGACTTGAGCAATCACCTACTGACGTAGTATAAAAGAAAAAATTTACAGTTAAGACAGAAGTGAGAATGCAAGAATGTGTCTCCTAGAAAAGCGAACAGTGATTGAGAAATTGAAGAAGTTGCTATCTTCCTTTATTGAATAAATTTCAAGTATATCGTGTCCTGTTATATTTCTGGGAGCTCAACATGCCCACAGGACGCAGAGCAGCGGGCGCTTGCTGTGGGCACTCAGCCCAGGCCAGGAGTCTGAGCAGTGAACTGAACAGGCGGCGAAGTGCAGCTCGTAATAAAAGATGGCAAAAAGCAATGCTGAGAAAAGCTAGAGCGCGTTCCAGCGGGGGAGGCAGGTGCCAGGACCAAGGGAGGCCTGCGTGAGGAAGCCGCGCTCCTGCCAGGACTTGAAGAAGGGGAGGGAGTGTGAGCCGTAGAAAGGGAGGAAACTGTGCAGGCTTGAGACACGGCCGTGGGCTGTAGAGGGCTCGGAGAAGGAGCTCACCCCGGCCAGCTAGGCCCTGCCTTGTACTCCAGGTGAGGTGGAAGCTTTTGAAATAGTCTTTGCAGGATGTGATGTGGTGTTCTTCAGATTCCTAGTCACTCTGGTTGCCGTACTAGAATCAAATCAGAAACAGGCAAAGCAGGGAGACCTTCAAGCTGGAGACGACAGCGTTGTACCCAAGTGAGGCTTTTCTGTTGCCAGGTGTGCTGACCCATCCTGCAGTCATAGCTCTTCAAGAAGCTGAGAAAGGATCGCAAGTTCAAAGCAACCCTGAACAACTTGGTGAAATGCTGTCTCACAGTATTTTTTTTTAAAGGGTTGGGGACTATTCTTCTGGGTATCTTCTCAGAAAAATTGAAAACATCACACCACCATGATATATGTGTGCACCTATGTTTATAGAAACACAGTTTGTAATAGCTAGATCTTATTAAAAACTCAAATGCCTGTCACCTGAGGAGTGGATAAAAAAGATGGGGTCAGTTTCTACAGTGAAGTACTATGCAGCCATAAAGAAGGACAAACATAGGTGCATGGATACAATTTATAGCATACTTGTAAGTGAAGTAAACCACAGACACATGTACAAACATTGTATTGTGAGAAGCTCAAAGAGTAAGATGCAAAATGTACAATAGATAGTATAAAATGGGAAGAAACTTCAAAAGGAAGGAGAAACTGGGATTAGGAAAAGGAGGGGGATATATATATATATATAAAACAGTTATACTACTAAGATCTCTTAGTTCATTGAAAAGAAAGATCGGTGCTAATGTCATCTGGACAATGCAATGTCTGTGTCTTGTACTCTGAGTAACTAATTTAAAGATAACGATGTGCGAGGCATTAACCATTATTAACCTCCTGTTCTTGTTTGGAAATTTTGGGATTTTTAAAGAAACTTATCTCTTTAAAAAAAAGAAAAAAAATACTTAAGAAACAGCTTCAGAAAGAAGCAAGAATGATGGGACGAATGTGTTTGAAGTAAGGAGAGTGTGAGGGGGATCCATGAACATACCTTACTGTAATAAATTTTTAAGTTAAAGAAAGGGGGTGCTGGGGTGTGACTCTGCGGGAGGACGCTTACCCAGCGTGTGGGAGGCCCTGGGTTCAGTCCCTGGTACCTCAAAGTAAGAACAACAAAAAGCTGAGAACTGAATAGGTTTTTCCAACGAACACAAACCGTGTTCCAAGCCACAGAATGAAACGCTGTGGTGTAGCCTGGCTTTCCCTCACGGTTGATCGGAATAACTTTTAGGATACTGCCTCGCGCTCACGAAGACGTCAGGTGTGCTCACGAACTGTGAGCACTGGGTCGGCCGCATAGTGCCCAACCCCACCTTCAGGGCCCGCTCGCAGTCAAGCCTCCTGCGCGGGGCTGAGCGAGCCCCAGGAGCAAAGGCGGCGCTGCCCGGTGCCAGTTGCCTGCCTTTGATGTTTCTAGGCGTACACATGGGGTCAAGCAGTGGAACTACGGAGGCTGAGCTTATCGGGCAAACAAATTTCTACTTGTCCAGTTGCTATGTAGAAAGAACCAAGTCTTTCTGATTCATAGCAGGAGCTCCACGAAATCAAATTAGCCCCCTCCTCCTATTTGGAAGCTCTCGAGTGATAGTGAAAACATTGGTGACAAAACCTCACTCTGCCGTGAAGTACATGCCTTAACAGGAGCGTGCTTCGTGGCTGAGAGCCGCTCCCTCCAACTGTCTCCTGGCATTTGGAAACGCGTGACTTGAGAGCAATTAAAGGACGGTAGTGTGGAAACTGATTTAGGTCCTGGCGAAGCAGCCCCCCGCCCTGGGAGTGCTCCTGTACCTGCTGGCAAGCGCGGTACAGGCGTTGCCACCTAGCCCTAAGTGGAGCCCCATAGCCGTGGGGGATGCGGATGCGCATCTAACCTGTATAAGGTTTGAGTCTTTTTTTTAAGAATTTGAGAAAGTGAGGACTTTATAGTGTTTGGACAGGCCGTCATGTCTGCGTGTCTTCACTTCGTAGTTGAGTGCTGAACTCAGACAGGGCTAGATCGTGCCTAAATGTTACTTAGACACTGCCAGGTGGCGCAGGGCACACTGAAGTGAGGTGAAACGTGACAGCAGCTGTGGTCTCTGCTCCTTATGGGGGGATTTCGCCCCAGTGGTGAAGAACTGGGGGGCCAGGTTAGCTCAGATCTCACTGTGACTGCGACCACCATCATCAATGGAGGGGACAAAACCCTGTGCTCCTGAGCTCGTGTTTAGGGTGAGGGCAGCATTTTCCCAGAATGCCGGTAAGGGTCCGTAAGAGAACAGCAGTGCCTTTCTGCTATCTGCAGTCACTTTAGCATTTCTGAAATTGACTTTTCCTATCAGCTTGTAGTTGAGAAAACTGCAAATGTGTAACTTTAATTTTTATTAATTTAAAACAACTCAAATATTAAAGCTATCTTACTTGCATATAATGGAGCCACTTTATTTCACACATGCTCCACTGATTATTGGAGTAAAGGAATAATAGGGCTAAGAGCTCGGGATGCGTGGACCCTGTTTATCTAATGTTCTCTTTCTGTGAAAAAATGCTTCACTTTAGAAGTTGCTCAGTGCAATAAATAATAGAGATTTGTTTTGCAAACACTTCTTGTTTCATCTCTTCCAAATTTATCTTTCATGGTAGTATAGCATGAAAATTCTGCCCTTCGTGCTTGCTGAAATTGAAGAGCCTCTTGCACAGCCACCTCTTCCTTCTGTCTTCCAGGAGCTCTTTCCTGCTAACAGGCAGAGTGTGGATCACTTCGCCAAGTACTTCACTGACGCGGGGCTCAAGGAGCTGTCCGACTTCCTCCGAGTGCAGCAGTCCCTGGGCACCAGGAAGGAGCTGCAGAAAGAGCTCCAGGAGCGGCTGTCTCAGGAGTGCCCCATCAAGGAGGTGGGAGGAGGCTGCTGTGACCCGGCGCAGGGAGTGGGCGGGGGATGTGTGCAGATCCCTGGCGCTGGCTGACCCTCCCCCGCGGAGACCTTTCCTCTCCGTTGCCGCAGGCTCTGTCCACTTGTTCCTGCCCTTCAAATTGGCTGTGTTGGCTCAGAACCCTCCATTTGATTTCATTGCAGAGTACACCGGAAATGAATGGGTATTTCAACACAAATAACCTAACAGGCTACTGTTTTATCAAAATATGTCACCTGACACATAGATTTGACTGCCTACCATTAGAATATACCATAATGTATTTCCTATTTTTTTGTAGATTGTCTGATCAGATTACATTTTTTATTCGTGCTTACAGCAGTACAGTGCATCGCTGGGAGTGAATATATAGGCTGGTGTTTTCTTTGTCGTGGTAGTGATGAGACCCAGAGCTTGTGTGTAAAGCAGACCCTCCCCCACTGAGCTGCACTCCAGCCCCCCCCACACACACACACACCATTTGTAAAGCTGTAGTTCAGTGGCCATGTCCATGTCTGTTTTCTTTTTTAAGTATTGCAGAGAACTTCATATCTGAAAGTTTATAAGACCTGTTAGGTGACCACCCAAAGTTCAGCGGACAAACCTTGCTTACTCCTCAATGCCCCCACCCCCAGCTGGTGGGGGTGAACCTGCAGCACACCTGGCTCTCAGCTGGTGGGGGTGAACCTGCAGCACACCTGGCTCTCAGCTGGTGGGGGTGAATCTTCAGCACACGTACCAGAGTGGGTACTCGTAACCATGTGTGAGGGCCAGGGCCAAAGCTCAGTGGCATTGATACCTGCCTGGCAAGCACAAGGTCCTGAGTTCAATCCCTGGTACCAAAAAAAGAAAAAAGAGCCCTCTATACACATGTAAGCCAAGTCACCCCCGCGGCCCAGCGTTGGATAGCAGCTTTTTTGTAAACTAAAACCTCAGCACTCTGGTTCCAGTGCAGTGATGGCGCTCAGCGATGAGCAGGCGGTGTGGGGCTGCAGTTGGGCACCGGTCTCCGTGTGGTTTGCCATCCCTGCTGCAAGGCTCCTAGCATGGCTGAGGGCTGGAAATTTTCTGGTTGATACCATCAGCTCTTGGAGGTGTTGTAGCAAGTCCCAGGGCTTTGAGGTCAGCAGTACGCTCCATAATTTTCTTCAAGCCAGAGCTTGTACTGGATTTTTCATGGGAAAATAAAGGGAAAACAAAACTCAGTGGGATGCTTTCAGATGCAAGGGTGTCACCATGTTGTGTAGCTCCCCTGGGCAGCTCCGGGACTGGCATTGCCCAGCTGCTGCTGCTGTTCTGCAGTCCAGACCAGAAGCCAAGAAAGCAGGGTCTCTTTCCTCACAGGAAGGGGAAATGTCTCACAGGGAAAACACCCACAGCCACAGCTTAAAGCAGGAGGCGTTAGTTCAGCTCGACAGCAGGCCATGACTGCCGTACCTAACCCACTCAGCCGCAGAGCTTGTTAGCTGGCACAGGTCCTCTGCGCAGCGGCCTCAGGAGCCTGCTGCCTGCCAGGAGTCCCAGCCCTCAGCCCCGGGAGCTTTGGGGGCAGAGTCCTGCTCTGCCACGAAGATGAACTTGCATCATTTGTAGGAAAATGAATACACTCGACCATGGTGTGAAGTGACATAAATCAGACGCTTAAGGATCACATGGTTTCTCGTACATAAAACCCACAGTAAACATAGAAGGTAGATAGTCGAAAGTAGGGAGCCCAATCCTTCCCAAGGGAGGGAAGGGATGGGCTGAGGAAAAGGAGCTAGGAGGCCGGACACACCGGTACCAGTGCTGTGCGAGTAGGGAGCTCAATTCTTCCCAAGGGAGGGAAGGGACAGGGGCTGAGGAAAAGGAGCTAGGAGGCATGACGCATCAGTGCCAATGCTGTGCGAGGAAGGTAGCCATGTGCTGCACACGTAGACAAGGAAGGAAGGGAGTGGGAAGGTGAAGACAAGAAGGATGAAGAAAGGCCTTAGGGAATGCTAGGAACGTGCGCCCGCCCCCACAAGGAGTGTGAACACTAGGTGCTACACACATGCACTAGTGAGCTGCAATTTAAGGAAAAGACTTAAATAACCATAACTGGAAAACTAAAGTTAGGCTACTTGTAAAATAGTACACTTCGGATAAATTATGGTTTTTACTCATTTCTAAGGCCTTAAACTCAGTCTGTTATTTTATTTCAAAAATCAGCATTCTAAGTAAATATGATATACATTGTCAGGCAGACCTGTATTCTACACTGGTAGAATTGAGAATAAATCTGTATTTGTGTGTAATTTAAAGGATAAAAGTAACCTATCCATATTTCTGAATTGGTGAATGTGGTAGTTCATATGTAGATGTCCCTCAAAGCCACAAGCGCCCATAGGTGGGCTCTTAGCCGGCTGGAATGAGGTCTCATGGTGCTGGGGTTAAGTGTGTGTGGTACTAAATTAGCCCACTAATTGGAATGAGCACAGTCCTGGGTGGCACCAGCCAAACAGTAGGTGGACTGGTGGGCTGAGAGGGAAGGGCAGGGCAGGCGGGCTGCTCGTGGTCTGCTGCCGTACCCTGCTCCTCCCTCCTGCGCCAGCCAGCCTTGGAGCCAGATGACTAGACAAGCCTCCATTGACCACAAGCTGAGTAAATGTTTCCTCATGGGACTTGTGGGTGTTGGCTGTTTTGTCTCAACAATGGAAGAAGGAAGACCGTATCAAATAAACTTATCTTTGTGTTTATCGTTTATGTACAACTTTTCACTAAGAATGAGACATGCGCATCAGCAAAGGTAATAACGGAGGAAGCAGTTGTGGAGAATGAATGGGCTTGTGCAAGTCAGGGAGGCTCAGAATCAGCCAGGCCTGGGGCACATGCCTGTGACCCGAGTACTCAGTTGAGGCAGGAGGATCGCAGGTTTGAGCCTGGTCTGGTAACTTAGCTAGGTCTTCTTTAAAAACTGTAAAAGGCACAGGGAGTGGCTTAGGGTGCAGCCCTGTGTTCTGTGCCTGGCCCCTTCTCCTCCCCCAAAAAGGAAGAAATTCAGGTTGAGATCACACTTACAGCTGTTTGCCTTCTTGAATCCCAAGACAGTCAAACTGGCTCATGTGCCAACACTGCCCTACGGTGTTGCACTATATAAACGTGAATTAGGAAGCAGCGGTGCCCTTAGTCTATGCTAGCTGGATATAAACCTGTTAGTGTGGGGTCTAGAAATCAACCACCTTTGAGCACAAATCGTGCTTTTTATTTCTTCTGTAACCTGACAGTATGTGCCAGGAAAGGAAGAAGTGAACAGAACATTGCCTAAGCTGCCTCTCCCCTTTCGCTGACCAGACGGCGAGTAGGGAGCCCTCCGCCTCCTGTTGCTTCCTGACCCTCCTCCTGCTCAATGCTGCAGGTGGTGCTTTATGTCAAAGAGGAGATGAAGAGGAACGACCTCCCAGAAACTGCCGTGATCGGGCTTCTGTGGACCTGCATAATGAACGCCGTGGAATGGAACAAGAAGGAAGAACTCGTTGCTGAGCAAGCCCTGAAGCACCTGAAGGTAAAAGGGCCACCATGTCGCTTGAGAGCAGGAAGAACTGGGGCGTGTGCCCAGAATCCCAGCACCTGGGAGGCCAGGGCAGGAGGATCACAGAGCCAAGCTTAGGCTGGGAGGCTGAGGCTCCACCTCAGAAAAGACACACAAGGCTGGGTGTAGCAGTTAGGCTCCACCTGTGAGTGTCCCAGAATTAAGCCAAATATATGCAATCTGATGTTTTCTCTGATTTTTTTTTAAATTTTTTGTTTATTTGTGTGTGTGTGTGTGTGTGTGTGTGTGTCCAGCTCGGCCCACCAGGGGGCAGGGCTGGCTGGCATGTGGTGCTGGGGGATTGAACCGCGGT
>NDGM011062554.1:0-18338 GCA_002564305.1 Octomys mimax
CTTCCAGGAGATTTAGTGTCTCTGTTTCAATGTTTAGATCTTTAATCCATTTTGACTTTAGTTCATTGTATTGTTTCACCTTACAAATTACTGAACTCAAAGAGTTAATATATTTTGGATGAGCAAGTGTCATTAAATTTGATGGTATCCAATTTATTAACTTTTTATTTTACTATTTCAGTAACCTAGATAAAATAAACTTTTCTTTCTCTCAGTTTAAAAATATATCCTTCTACACTTTTGATTGTAAGTTCCTAGTATTCATATGCAATAATATGATTTATTTCAAATTAAATCTAATGTAGTATGTTAGGAAAAGTACTTTTTAAAATTTCAAATGAACATTCAGAATTTTGGCAGTATGTTGAGAAAAGCTTAACTTTTCATCTAGGATGATTTTATAATTTTCGGAAACGGTAAAATGATTGCATCACTCTGGGTTCAGTTTGGGATTCCTGATCTGTATGTCGCTAGCATACTGAATTGATTATGGAAGCTTGGCGTCATCGCAGTAGGAGACACCAGACATCCAAATACGTTCCTTATTTTATATACATTTTTAAATAAAGTTATAAATTTCAAAAAAAATCTTCATGGATTACATTTTGTATTGCTTTAATTTAGAGACAAATCTGCAGAGATTTGAGTTTAAAAAACATTGAGTTTATAAAGATGTAACTCTTGTATTTTTGTCTTTAATTTTCCTTTGTAATATTTTCTAATTGAGAATAAAGATCTTGCTCATGTTTTTAACAAATTAATTCTGAATGGTCTTGGTTTCAACACGATTAGAAACGAACCATTATTATTATTTTTTTTTCATTTATGTATTTGGTACAGAGTCTCACTATGCAGCTTGGACTTGTGATCCTCCTGTTTTCACCCTCCCCTGCACTGGGATTACAGGTGCATGCCACTACACCTGAACTCGGTCACTGGCTAAGTGTCCCCCAGGGTGGGGCCTGCGTGGCTTGGGGGACCAGGGCTCGAACCCCTGTCCTTGTGCTTACCTAAGCAGGTGCTTAGTCTGCTGAGCTACCTCACCAGCCCTAGAAATGATTGTTTTAAACTATTCATCTTTTATTTTTGGTATTATTGAGAAAAATGTACTACATTTTTGTATTTTAATTTTCAACATTGTAGTTTTTTCTAAACTTAGTACTCCAAGTATATGTATGAAAACAGGTACACCAAAGTTCTACACAATAATGTTCAGAGAAGCACATTTTTGTAATAGACAAATTAAAACACTTCAAAAGTTCATATGCCAATGAATGGACAAATAAATTTGTTGTGCTCAACAAAATATGATTCAGAAACTAATATAAATAAAGTATGACACACAGCAACACAGACAACCTCTCCCCTTACTCCATTCATGTTGCTGTAAGCAACACATCTGAGGCTGGGTGGGAATAAAGGACAGGGATTATCTCCTGGATTTCTGGAAGGTAGGAAACTCACAGTCAAGGCAGCACTGGGTGTGGTGACCCAGTGTTAGGTGTGAGCTCAGTGCTGAACTCTGACCTCACAGTGTGGAAAGTATGTCTGAGGCGAAAGGGCTGCACCTTCCGCACTTCGTCATCTCCTGAAGACTCTGCCTTTTGCTACTATCATGTTGGGTTTAGATTTCAACCTATATATTTTGGGGCACATGTAGCCCATAGAAAACAATCAAACAAATTGCTAAGTAAGAGTACCCAGACAGAATATAATTTTACTTACACAATATTCAAAAGATTCAAAATCAAGAAAATGATTAAAGTTGAAAGAGGAAGGAGAGCGAAGTACGTGGAAGGCCTCTGTGTTACAGATTGTGCACACCCCCCACCTGTTTGGGGGTTTCTCAGGCATGCTTTCTTCATCTTATGGTACAATATTAAACACATCCAATGTACTAGTGAAAACTAAAGAGAAGCATTACTACTTCCGAATACACCTACTTATCAGCATCCTCAGACGAGCTACCCGAGGTCTTCCTGCCACACTTCCTACAGTCGTTCATGTGTATTGTTTCCAGAGATGTGACTCTAGCCAGGCAATGCAGGGGATGCAATGGCGTGCTAGGGCCAGCCTCAGAACAGTGAAGACTCCTTTATCTGACTTTAACTGAATCTTTCCTTGGAAAGCTATTGCCATGGATAAAACCTAAAAGCAGTCTCTGATGCCAATAAGTTTATAGCTCATTTCCAAAGACTTTATCTGATTGCTCAGAGGAGGCAATGACACCCAGAGTATAAGCTGACTTGACTCTGCCAGCGAGTAATCATATTATGAATTTCTGCTATTTCTACACTGAGTCCTGAATTTGGTCTACACTTAGGCTGTGCTCAGTGCAACGGTAGACACTTATCTTTCATTCCTTTATTTTATTTAATACATTACTGCTGAAGCTAGTAATTCCCCCATTTTAAAGTAATAGTAGTACTCAGTAATAGGCACCTCATTACCAGTCATCACAGTTGTTAACTATTAAACATAACAGTGCTTGTACTTTCTAGTGTCAAGGTTAAGCCCACTCAACTCCTTTCAATTTCTCAGTTTATTCCCGATAAAAATCCTAGCAACTGAATTGCACAGGATGATGGAAAATCTCAGCTCCTACTTTGCAAAGAGAGTAGGATTTTCAGAAATGCAAATTTACTAACTGGGAGAATGTTTCTTATGACCATTATTGATAATGCTTACCTTAATTTGGGTCTCATAGGGACAGAGACTGAGACAAGTATTAGAGTACACCAGTCCCTTCAGTATTTGCTGGTAGATGAAATTTTCAGTAAAAAACAACACCACATGATGATGCAATGATGTAGTTTTGCAACAAGGCGGTCTTACCAAAAGCCTAAATTATGTAACTGCTATACAAAGTTGAAGCAAGGATACCACAAATTTTTATCTCATTCTTGTCAGTAATTTGCTTGTGAGCTGCCTCAGAGTGGGCAGAATTTCTCAGATGAGTCAGCTTCTTCATGCCAAAGATCACTTTCCAAAGAAGGAGTGATGGGTCAGTCATTTCTAGGCAATACTCCCAACCCTGCTCATGGCTAGAGTACACACACTGGCTCCAGGCGCAGGCTGGTAGCTGGGTTGCAAACGTCTTACAGCAAAAGTGAATAACTTCATTTTGAAGTTGATACATATAGGAAAACTAGTAATTGATGTTTCTCTCATAATGATAAAAATATACTGTATCTATATTACTAGTTCTGAAAAGAAAATGGCTAGTGCAAGAAAAAAATATTAGCTAGGCATGGTGGCAAGTTTGAGGTAGAAGGACCACTTGAATCTTGGAGTTGAAAACTAATCTGGAGGACAGAGTGAGATATTTACTCAAAAACCAAAGCAAACAATAGCACAAAACATAATTAAAACTCTTTACAGAAAAGCTTGCATTATTTTTATAATCCAAGATCATTTATTGCCTATTTCTGATTAGCAATGAAGGACTACTTAATTAATTCTCCTAGTGTCTAATGTGTGATTAAATCATCGGTGACAGCAACACTTGAAATCTGTCATAGGCACATAATCAAATAATCCACACAATAAAAATGATGTTGATATTCTTGAGCGAAGTATAATATTCATATGGTTTGACTTACTGATTTTGTAAAACATTGTATTCCTTTTTTGTCTATGCATTGTACCACACTCGCCATCCATCAAACACAATATATACAAGAGATGAAATATATGCTCCTTGGGGCCAGCAAGATAGCTCAGTCAACTAAATATCTGCCTAGGCAAGCAAGGGACCAGGTTCAATCCCTGGTACTGCATGCCGAGCTGGCCCCGCCCCATGGTGCGCTGAGCCAGCAGCTGAGACCAGGCATGGTGGTGCACACCTACAATCCTAGTGCTGGCAAGGCTGAAAATAGAAGGATCAGTAGGAGTCTAAGCTCTGCAGAGAGACCCTGTACCAAATACATAAATAAATAAAATAAAAACATTAAAAATAAATGCATTCCTTGGAAATCTTCCGGAATAACTAATACTGAAGACATGTAAAGGTTGGATTCTTATGAACTCATCAGCCAGGGTCAGCAGTTATAGGCAGTCCATAGCCCTAGTGACAGCTTCTGTCAGTGGCCTGATGGATTTCCCTGGATTTTGTTTGTACGGAGGAGATTGACGAGTTACTATACTGTGAGTGAAGGCTATTGTCTCTGCTCGTTTTACCAAGTGAGCACTCACTGCCAAAATCAGAGAACTCATTCTTTCAGCTGCACACTATTTGCTCATTTGTGTCTAGAATTTCTGACTATAAAAGGACGGCCCTGGAATGGGATAACAATTACATAGCCTGTCAGCTAGTCACACTTTCCCTCTGATCTGACTCTTGCAACTGTACTGTAGTATGAATTTGGCAGCACATGCTGGGTTGGAATTTTTATTTTATTTTACATTTTTGATGAAAAGCATTCAAACATTTCCAAGGTGATATAGGAAGGGAGTTTACAGTCCAAAGCAGACTCTAGCTCATTCTAGATGTGAAATGCTTTCACAGACTTTCAAAACCTTTCACCATTTATGTTACTGTATTCTCCCAATATACATTTTTATTAATATATGTTTTTGAAAGATATGTAATGATTTCACTTTGTGAATGGATTGTACCAGGCATATTAAAATAGAGGTTTAATAAGACTAATTTAAATGGGCCCAATTTAGTCCTTCCTTCTATTCGGAAATAGAGTCTTACTAATGACAGCATTTTCAGTGTTTAGCAGCTAGCAGCGGGACATAGACTTGGCTGGGAATTTCAGCAATGAAGTAATGACAGAAAAGTGGCCTAAACTCAGGAAGTGAGCTAGCAGTGCAATTCAAAATACCTTCCCAGCAGGAAACAGTTTAACACATTCGCTCTGTTCACTTGACTGCATGGTGCTGTTGTATCAGGCACTTAACTCAAAGATCACCCAAAAGCTTCTCCCTCCCTTCTAACGAGGAGGTGGCAGGTGCAGAGAGCAAATTCCTCTCCTGATGTGGAAACATGACATTCAGCAGAGCTGGCAGGGACTCGAATCAAACAATGGTTGTCGAGAGCATCCGCCCTAAAGAAACACTGCCAGCCTCCTGCGGGCTGCAGACTTCCACTTCCTGCCCTCCAGTGCAGGCCACGCTACTGTTCCATTTGAACTGCACACCGATTCCCAACGGTACAGACCGAGCAGCAAGGGTTCAAGACAATGAGTGTGTGTGGCAGAGAGGTATTGTGCTGCCCTTTAGAGAACTTTACGCTCCTAGAGGTGCTCTATTTGGGAAGTGCACCCCAAAGGCAAAACAGAGAAACAATGAGGGGTTAATCTCCAGCTTCGTTATGCGGCTGCTGGGTTAAATCTGAGGCACTGTGCTTGTGCCAGTCTCAGGCCTAGATAATTTATGATAGCCAAAAGTTCCAATATAAAAAGCACATCGCTGCAGGGAGGCCTGTCAGATTCCTTTGCGCAGCCTGTCACTTCCTTGGAAACATAATAATTAAGATGTCTGTATAACTGCTTCTGCCAGAAATATTTTTAGATTTCAGCCTATTTCAAAAACTCTAAATTCAAGGAGAAAATTATTAAATGCTGCATGACAAACTAAGGGAAGTATGCTCGCAGGTTTGTTCTGTCGAAAGGAACAGACACTTCACGCAAATCTCAGGACAGTAAAGAGAGAAATGCCTCGACTTGAATTAAAAAATAAAAGGATTGGCACGTCGGTTTGATCAGAGCACACCCAGATGCGAAGAGAGAGCGAGAGAGATTCAATCTTAATCAAAAACACTTTCTCACCTGAAAAGATTGACACAATTTTGAACACAGAATGACATTACCCCCGCCTTCAAATTAATGCAATTGTCTTTTCCGATCACCTACATTACTCGTAAACAAACACAGTACCGTCGCAGCGGGTCTCCCGAGGACGTCACTCAGGGTGGATTTGCTCGCTGCCATCAGGTGAGGCCGCGCAGGACACCCGCGTCGCCTGACGCGCTCCCGGGTGTGCTAGAACTGCCTGCTGCCTCACAGTGAGTCACCTCGATGATATGTATCACTTAAAAAGAAATGTACCCTGATAGCTAAAAGGAGAATTTGAGTTTAATAGGTTAAAATCATTAAAAGGAGAGGCTGTGGCTTTTCAAGAGTAAATGCCATTTATTCCACATTTTCTTAGTAAAAACTCTCAGTATGGACCAAGGCAAGGGTATGAACTTAATTGTAATGAGTTAATATCCATACAAAGATAGCAAAATTTCTTTTTCTGGTTAGTATTAGGACAAAGCATGATTATAGAGGAGTTCAAACTCAAAAAGCACTTGCTTTCAACTTAGTGTCTTCCATGTGATATGCAGGGCTGACGCCCCTCACGACACTACGTCATTTACCCCAACTATCCCCCGTAGCCTGTATTGTCCCCAATGTCACATGAAGAACCTTAATCTCATCATCAAAGTTAGTGTGCTGATTATTTGAATTGTAATTGGCTCCTTTTTTCAATTATCTTTCTCTAAAAATTATATATATATATATATATATATATATATATATATATATTTCCCAGAAGGAAGCAGTTTAGCACATTTACTCGGATACATATATATTCATGTATCTCATAAATCTGTTTTAATGACAATCTGTTAACAATAGTGTCTTGAAATTTTTCCTGTTTCAAAAATAAATATTAAAAAATGTAGCTCTCCGTAAAGAAAAATTAAAAAGGACAAGAAAAAAAATTAAGGTTCACTGCAAGTGTTAATGTTCAATTATTTGTCCAATCTTGCATACCTATGTCTGTTAATCTGAGCAACAGATTTAATGATAAAGATATGCCATGTAACAACCTTTTGTGGCATTAGGGATCAAACTTGCACTTGCCAGGCGGGTGCTTATGCTGCTGAGCCATACCCCCAGCCCATAACAACCATTGTTCATTTGCTATCTTGTTTTGAAATCTGTATCATATGTATTGTGTGTTACTCTGTTTCTGTCTTTGTTTTTGCTATTTGGTTTTGTTTTGACCCTTTAAAATCAAATCATATTCTTATTGTCTTAGATGGGCATTTTTCTAAATATAAATAATGCCCTATTGGACACACACATAGAGGACTGTATGCCTAATGCAAATAGGAAATAGCCTCGTGAAAATCTTTTCCTTCTTACAGTATTTCAAACCTGCATCTAATATGAGAGGTACTAAGTGAAGGTGAAAGAATAGTGTAACTAGTCAGCATCTGAACACTCGCCCTTTCGTCGCAGAGAACTCACTTCCCATGAGGACCCTTTTGCTCGTCACAGCCAGCGTAGTCATTTCCACATAGAGGTGGCGCATCTTCGACTGTGTCTCACATCAACACTATGACAGCTGCATTGATGACATATCACTATTTGCCTAGAAGCAGAAACTAATTTAATTTCTAAATCCGCTCACGTAGCATGATTCTATAACACTTTCCTCCATCAAACAGTTACCAAAATATCATTTATTTATGTTCTCATTTGTTTTGAAAGCTAGCAATACCAGTTTAAATGTACTTGTGCATATATAAGGTTTTACATATATTTATACATATAAGGTTTTAGTTGGATCAATGGGGCTTGAAATATTGTGTTTGTTATATCTTTAGGCATGTGTTGTTTTAAATTGAATTTTAAATTATAACTGCAATATGTGCTCTGGTTTAATAAGATCTTATTCAATTTTTTGAAGGGAGCGTAGTATTTACTTTTTCAAGATTCACTCAGAATTCCTAGATTAACACAGGTTCAGAATAATATCCACGATTTCCTCTAAACACTCACAGTGTTGCCAATCTCAGCTCTTTGGAGTTTGCTTCCTTTTTATAAGTTCAGTAATGTTAAATGTAATAACTGATTCAACTGTTAAGTTTTTCAATGGTGTGTATGTAAAGTGTAAATGCTTACTCTACAGTTTTAAAAGTACTGTAAACTAAAATTCTTGACACTTCCCTCACAATAAATAATTAATTCTAGTAAACTAGCTGTTTAAAACTGTATTTTTATCATAAATATTTATTAAAGTAGATCAGTCAAATCATTAATAGGTACTATTATTGCATATGCTGTGTCTATAAAGATACAGCATAAATGTCTAAATATCTAAAATCTCACTGTACATATTTGAAAAAAAAATATCGCTAAAGCAGTTGATTCTCTTTGAAAACTTGCAATAGCACATGCTTCTAGCAGTCCTCATTATTCATCACGGGAGTCAGTACATGTGCTAACTGTGCCAGTCAGGGTCTTACTAGAGGAACAGATATATCACGAGATGTACAAATGCGTAAGAAATAACGCGATTGGCTTAGGACAGTCAGCAGAGTCAGATGAGGCAGCGTGCAGAGGGCGTCTGCACCCTGGAGACTGACGGATTCAGTCCAAGGTCTGGAGCTCCTGCAGTGTCTGTGCAAGTCCGTATCCGGAGGCTGACGGGTCTGCAGAGCAAGGCTGAGGAGGCTGCACCCGAAGGCTGTAGGACCCAAGGCAGGGGCTGAAGAGCGTGCGCTAGAGCCAGGACTCGAAGTCCGAGCTGACGGCGGAGACTGCAGCTCCTCCAGAAAAGTGGAACACCCCATCCTTCCTCTGTTCTCTTTTATATCCTCTAAGTGATGGGCCTCCCTCGGGTGGCTCCTCTGCACCTATGGTGTGGAGCTACTGGGCCAGTTTAGTTGAGCTTCTAACCTTCTCTGGTTGACACAGCTCACCAATTACTACAACAACACACGTTACCTGCCACTTCTTAGCTTCCCTTTACTCCATGCCGGATAATGTTTCCAATTTGCAGAAGGTCTATCTCTCTGGGTCCTACTATTGAAAGGAGTTATTTCAAACTTTATTTTATAGATTTTGTAGTATATAGCCAATTTACAATCAGATTGTTCACTTGAAGCAAAAAAAATCAGACTGTTTTTTTGTAATGTGAGAGCACTTGTGCTGCCTTCTACTCTTTCGCACACAAACCATCAAAATTAGAAAATCTTCTTTTTCTTTGCACTCACAACTCTTTTCCTAAATTTTTAGTTTAAGACTACAATTGTTAGATAGCAACTGCAGGTGTTAGCCTACGTCTCTGCCACTTCCAGTCTGTGATAGAACAGTGAATTTCAATTTATTTAACTTTGAGTCTTCAGCAGGTGAAACAACTGAGAATTTAGTTAGAGGAACTTTGTATTCAATAAATAAAATATTTGCATTTCAAGAGGTTAACTGATCTGCCTCAGGAAAATAAAGCTGCTCTTGACAACAAAAGAGGCAGTAAAGTAGATATTGGAAACAAAGACATTGACAGAGACTCATGATTCTCACTGTGGCTAGTGGTAGCCAACATCACAAAACTGTACTATGTATGTATGTATGTAAGTATGTAGTTGTTACAGGGTTTTATCACACAGCTCAGACTCATGGTGATCCTCCTGCTTTCAGCCCCCTGAGCACTGGGATCATAGGCATACGCCACCACACCTGGACTCTGGCTCAGCCCAACATGAGGGACTCTGGCACAGTGTGTGGTGCCAGGTATCAAACCGTGGTCCCTGTGTTTTGCCTAAGCTTGCCTAAGCAGGTGCTTTAGTCCACTGAGCTATCTCCCTGGCCCCAACAGTACTTTTTACATGAAAGATTATCTGCAACTAATGTACGCAAGTAGTCTGTGATTAACTATATTAAATTACCTGCCCAACAACCTCTGTATTTCTGTTAAGCTCACTCAACTATCATTTACTACATTAGATGAGGGAGTGGTTATTTTAAATAGTAGAATGTACTAAGTACAAGTAGGAAGCTACTTTTTCTTCCTTAACTACTAAAAGTATTGCGTGTTGAGGAAATAGCACTCAATTCAGTTCAGTCCTGAACTGAATTAATGTTTGATAGTTTTCATTGATAAGTATGTCAGTTTAATAGTACCATGTTGCTTATCTAACAAATTTAAATAGACTAATCCACAGTTGTTACAAGGAAAATTTTAGTATAGTGGATAATAGAGAACCTGAGTAATATTTATCCCTAACTATCATGATCCAGTTGAAAAAGTATGCCTTATATTATTTAACTATAAAAAATTTGTGCTGTGCATTAGTTCTATTCAATTCCATTTTACTGCTTCCCATTGAGGCAAAATATAGGATAGGAAAATTTGTTTTGTGATGAATTCATATTGCAACATGTAAATATGACTGTCCATTATGTTCTTTTGTGCCAGTCTTATAACATTTCCAGCACTGGAGAAGAGATTAGAGAAAGAACAGGGCTTTGTAATCTAGGTCTAATCCAATTTCATTGGTTAAAACTTTGCACTCTGAGCTCATGTGGGAAACACTTTAGCTCCTGTTCTGGTGGTGCTATGCTCACTGCCTTATTTGCCTGGTCCCTGATGGCCTGCTCTGATACAGGGAGCTGAACCACTTGCCACTGAGGTGTCTCTCACAGTGCTTTTTCTTTTTGACTTTCATGAAGTGAGGAAATCAGATACTGCCATTAGACCTTGTCAGTGAAAGAATTTCTAAAATTGTTGCTGAGGATTTTCCCTTTGGGCTTCTCAATAAAAAGCAGAGCTTATGATTTTAAAAGATTATAAAATTGTTGCAAGCTTCAAATCTCTAACAACTTTAACCTAAAGGTCGCAGCTATACTGCTATGATAAGGTGGCTGAGAAGAATCTAGTGAAGAAAAACAAAATGGTCCTTGAACGTCTGTCTGGTCATACATATATTCATAAGAATTATTCCTTCCATGGAAAAAAACAAGTTATTACTATTTTAGATGTATGAATAACAATACTAATCTGAATTAATTTAGATCTATCTTTACAGTGTCAGAACCTATTTGACAAGAAACTTTGTAGCTCTTCCAAAAATTGCTAAATACCAATACTAAAATAAGCACAGTTATGCATGACACAGTAGCCTGTAAATACAATGGTGGAGCCATAAGACTATAAAGTCCAGTGCTATCACAACTGTGCTAGTAAAAACTTAACCATTTTTGTGTAAAAAGAGGTTTTTATAAGAATACATTCCTCAGACATTTTGCACATGACCGCTTATATTTCTGAAAAAACAAGGCTATGATTAAGCCCAATATTATAATTGTATCAAAAGTATTGTACTTAAATTTTATTAACATCCAGCATGGAGAGCTTCTAAGGTGATTTTCAGTAAATGTTATGTTAATATTACTTTATTAATTATTTATTCATTTCTACTGCACATGATTATGAAAACAGTGCTTATTAAATTTGTCATTTGAGATGAAAGCTGAGAGCTGAGTCAACCATAACAATAGGTTTAAAATTTTCCAACAAAATTGAAGCTAAAAAGTTTTTTTCTTAAAATGATTATTTTTGGGTCATAGAGATGAAATCTGCATGACTTACTTAAGAATTAATATAAAGTTGGAGCGTAATAGAATTGAAGGACTGGTTCTCTAAGAACATGGAGAACTTGGTAGAAAGCCTACTTTTATTCTTAATGGAGCAAGAATAATTGGGTTTCAATAGAAAAATGGTCATGATTTGCTGCAGATGTTATTAAATATTACTCATTGATTTTGCATAGGTTATTGTACATGGTTAAAAATAAAAGTAACTTGACAGCAACCTATGTAATACAGATAAAAATTAGGATAGTTTTCATGGAGATTAAGAGACAGATGGATTAAAGATGAATTATGAAGTTCTATTCAATAGTACTATCTGTTAGAGCAGAAAGAAATGTCTAATTGGTTCTCAAAGTGATTATAAAATAGTGTTATAGAGCCAAAGTTAGGATTTTTCTTTGCACCACAGAATGAATATACTGAATTACACTGTACATGTTATGGGCACTGCTTGGATTACCAAGAGAAAAAAAGAAAGAAGGGAAAAGATTGGCCTGAAGGCTGAGCTCTACCACAAACAGTGCCATGCGGAGAAAATACAAATGAAGAAGACTATCAAGGTGCATGAAAAGTGAAACACCAAACAAAAGAATGGTGAAAAGACTCCACAAGGAGCAGGACCTGCCTTCCTGTTGCACAGAGAAGGATGGTCTCCTGCAAAAGTACTTTGCAACATGCTTAAACAGAAATAAAAACACAGGAAAATGGTCCCCTGCCCAAAATTCGTGCTCAAGGAGAAATGGAACTATTAAAAGTTATTCGAACTGGAAAGAGACAAAAGAAGGCATGGAAGAGGATGGTTACTAAAGTCTGCTTTGCTCAAGATGGCTTTTCAAGAAAACCACGTAAATATGAAAGATGCATTAGGCCAATGGGCTTATTTCTTAAGAAGTCCCATGTAATACATCCTGGACTGAAAGCCACCTTTTGCCTGCCAATACTTGGTGTGAGAAAGAATCCTTCATCGCCACTGTATACAACTTTNGGTGTTATTACCAAAGGAACAGTGACTGAGGTGAATGTGAGTGAGCTGGGCCTTGTGACACAAGGAGGCAAGGTTATCTGGGGTAGATATGCCCAGGTACCCAGCAATCCTGGAAATGATGGCTGCATCAGTGCAGTCTTACTAGATTGACAGATGTTTCATACAGTAACTTCTTACACTTGTTGAAGACTACAGACCAATTGGGAAAACCCTAACTTGAACACTGCAGAACAACCCTCATGATTACATTCATCAAGAAAACTATTTATTAATTATTGCAAAAACACTAAAATGGCCCAGTTTAACAAATTGACCTTTTATTAGGGGTCTGCTAAGGGCTTACGTGTTAGTGAGATTGAACCATTTGAAAAAGTAAGCATCAGTCTCTGCATTAGAGAGCGGGCACTCAGCAGCACAGGTCTCTCATTCCTAAAAAGCCGCCAGTATTTAAAGTCAGTGCAATCTTAACTCTGGGGTCTTGGGCTAGGAAATCTGATGAAGTTTATTCCACTTCGTCATTTATCATTAGTCCAAAAAAAAAGTAACATTGGGCCAGGCAGATAGCTCAGCGGAAAATGTGGTTGCCTGGCAAGTGCTAAGTCCTGAGTTCGATCCCTGGTACCACCAAAAAAAAAAAAAAAAAAAAGTAATGTTTAAGTTTATTCTCAATATAGTCTATTTATGATACTTTAAGAATGGCATTAGAAGGCTGGAGAGATAGCTCAGCAGTCTACATAAACTTAGGTAAGCGCAGGGAGTGCGGTTTGATCCCTGGCACCACATGTCACACCAGCCCCCTACCCAGGGCAGGCTGAACCAGCCACAAAAAAAACAAAAAAAAACAAAAAAAAAAAAGGAATGGCATTAGAAGCTTTATTTAGATAACTCCAATTAGGTTGCACTGATGCCCTGAAAACAAGCCTTATTTGTAGTTAAATAATATAAGAAGGTTATATGTTAGGTGTGCATCCTAAGATTTGTGATCTGAATTAAATGGTCATGGCCTAAAAATATAAATAAATAAACAGCATTATATGGGTCCCTTAAACTTCAGGGCACTGTGGCTGCAATTGCACACAATTCCACTTCATATCCACACAATTCCTCGCGTGGATGTTTCTTGAGATTCCCATCTTTGATGAAACACCCGGGCTGAATAACAGATTTTAAGACAAGGATTACTGGATGTCCATTTTACTAGATTAGCTGAGCACTGTGATAGAAAATGCACTGCTTTTGGAAATTACATTATTTCACTTCAATTAAATCATATTTCTAGAAATAAAAATATAAAGAGAATATACAAAAGATGTTATGGCTCTCCTGAAAATCTCAAATACAAGTTGAGTAGATGTGATATTTACTTATTTGGTTTCCTTGAAAAGAAGAACATAATAGAAAATAAAATTCCTTGAAAATTTCACTATTAATTCATGTATCTTCTTCAGTTTTAGATGAAAATCATTTATATGGCTTGTGTGTGCACACACGTAAGCACCAACATGGAGATACACCTCTTTGTATACATGTCCTTTAACTCTTATAATTTTTACACCACCATAAATTTAAACTGTAAACACAACTTCCTTCAAATGAATCAACATATTTACGTTATATGATCCCTGAAGTATTTTTTTTTAATTCTGCAGTATTTTTTGCTATGTGTGAGCTACATTTCATTTTTTTTCTTATGTATTGTACTTTTTCCAAATTTTGAATATTTAAAAGTAGAACACTAATAAAATTTCATAGGTCAATATGTATATAAATCTTTATAATTTCAGATGAGAAGTTAAGATAGGATATTAACCATAATACTTTAGGAAGAATTGATAGAAAAATAGATGGAAGGAACAGGTAAATATATATACTAGCATGTCTTCTTAGTTTAACATCTGATTTTGATAGATTTTCATCATGTGCTCAAGTGATAGCTTATGCTCATCCAAATTTTCTGTTAATAAACTATACCTGAAGAAACAAGTTTCTTCAATCATACATTGCAAATATTTTTTTCATTGCATACACTTTTAAAATATTTTAATTCAAATTACTTAGTTATCTCTAACAAACTCTTATAGAAAAGTATAAGCTTTACATCTACCAGACCCATCATCTCCTTCCCTAAACCTAAGAAAGCAAGCACTCATAGCTGAGTGATTCCAAATTATACTCCATTTAGTTTTCGTTTCACTGCTCAGACTGCATAGAATTTGATTTCTAACTCTCTATGTGCGCCTTCGTTATTTTCTGGTTTTCACGGTGGGACGTTTGCCTGTTAACAAGAGGTCTCTTTGCCTCTTGTCTTCCTCTATTCCAGTATGTGTTTATATGCTCCATCTTTTCTTTGCTAACATTCCTGTGAATTTGGTGTGGGCTAAGTCATACGCTTTCCTCATGTTGAACTCCTAGCCTGTAGTACCTCCGAATGTGACTTTCTTTGGAAATAAGTTCAATGTAATGAAGAAGTTATATACTGGAGCAGAGTGGGCCTCTAAACCAATGTGATTGGTGCCCTTATTCCAAGACAAAATTGGGAGATGAGACACACATACACACATAGACAGTCCCATATGACGACCTTATGCTGCCATAAAGGAAGGTGCTACAGGCAGGAGAGAGTCTGGACCCAGCTGGCCTTACACCCTCCCAAGTGAGCAGGATTTTTCTGACACCTTGATTTTGGACTTTGAGCTTGAAAAACGGCAACCCATTTATCTCAAGAAAAAGTTTATGTTGTTCCGAACTAATTAATTTGTGACATTTCACCATTGCAGCCCTAGCAACGTTAAGTGGTACACGATAATATTATCTGGAAAACACTGAGTGAAAGAGTTATACTATTAATCAAATATCAGAAGTAGTAAATCCTGGAACTGCAATTAAATACAACTGTGACTATTGAGAATAAGCTGATAGCCATGACATAGACCTCTTCCATACAACACTGAGATGCCCCTTATAATCATTTTTACACTTTTTATATTTTTGTGTGATGTATAATAAACCAAGATTTATAACAATGTAAAGTTTTAGAAAAATTTATTACTTGAATTAATGACTATCTTTAGACATAATAATAAGAATTCATTAGTTGAGCTATATAATAATCATACCTCATAGGATTGTATTTTATGAAAAAGCTTACAAGTTAATTTTATTTAGAAAATATTTCTGTGTAGGTTACTAAATTATTAATTAAATGCCAGGTACTTTTAACCAGTTGAGAAGTTGGTCACTCTGATAAAAATGTTTTAATTTTTTAAAATCAAAGTATGAAATTTAAGTGAAAATGCCATTTTTGTTTATTGTCTTCTAACATATTTATCCAGGTGTTTTATAATAATGTGACATGTCAAGTCATTTATTTTTTATTGGGTTTTATACTTTTTATGTGTATTAAAAACTGAAACCCAAAATACAATATCATTCTACCAGTAGTACTTGTATGTGGGAGAAACTGAAGAGTTTGGAAGGGGTTGATTAGGGTTGACTCGTAAAAATCTGGCATATTCAAGGTTTGGGTTAATCCTAAATTGTGTCTTTAACTCTGAGCTATAAATCTCAATGATTGTGTTATAATAAATGCTGAGTGAATCTTATAATTATTCAACTTTTAAAATGTCTTATCAAAAGAATTCAATATTGAAGTTACCCAATGCCAGTTGAATCAGAGAAAAATATGGTTTTGTTTTCATGACAAATCAAAGAACCTGAAAAGAAAAAAACTTCAAAGTTCAAAGAAGTTTTCCTTTCCCACCACCTCATGAAGAAACTTAGATTCAGAACGATGACATTTCTTGGCTAAATTCCCAGAATGTATTCGTATCATAGTTTAGAATAATGGCGTACAGTTTTTTGATCCTCAGATTCAGGCACTCTCTACTATATTGCACTCTATCTTGTGACCTCACTATGTTAAGAAAAGATTGGTTTTAAGCCTTTTGCCCTATAGCCTATGCAATATATATTTTCTACTATCAACATTGCTATTTAGAAAGACTATTAATTTTTTAAATATTCTTCCATCCACCCTCCATCTTTTAATTGTGTATTTTTTTTTCCTAGAGAATGCATTATGCCAAATGATGAATTTGTCTTTTACTAAGAATAATCATCTTTTTTCTATTCCCATCCACTGCCCTTGAGTTATGGTCCCTAATTTGTCAGCTGGATGCCACCTAATTAACTGAACTTAATTTTGATCTGTCTGCTCACCGTGCTCTTCTTGAGTGAGACAACCCTTGGGGTATGAGTGTCTTGCAGAAGCTAGCGCATGTGAGGTGTGATAGTCCACATAATGATCCTGATTTTGTTCTTTTGTTCGCAGAACCTTTTCCTGTGTCTGCATACAGAAGTACTGCTTGGTGCAGCAGGCATGGTGTTGGTTTGTCTTAATCCCAGTGACACAAGTCAGCACGCCATCGCCAAGCCTGACACAGTGCCAGCGTGCCTGTGTGGCTCGGAGCAGACAGAGACCAATAGTGTGTTTCCTTAATAAATGTATTTTAAAGGAATAAAGCACAGAGGAGAAGCTTAGAATCCTTAATTCTTCTTACAATTTTTTATTCTCTCTCCATTCTTGGAAAACATATTTTAAATGAGAGTAAAATGTTATTTCAGGATACATAGAGTTGGAGATTTGTCACTAATAGAGTAATGGTGCTACCTCAATCTAAATTTTGCAATCCATTGTCAGAACATGTTCCTTGCTAATTTATTTGAAATGTGTGATCACATGACTATAAAAGTATGTCACCTGGATGTGGGTAGCAGCACTGGAAAAAAACAGATTGGGCCAGGGAGATAGTTCAATAGAATAAGCACTTGCCTGGCAAGCGTAAGGTCCTGAGTTCAATCCCTGGTACAGGAAAAAAAAAAGAATTCATATAGATAATTATATTTTTGAAATAAAAATTATATTTCAAAATACCAAGTTTCTCCTCTGTTATTACTCCTGTGATTGGCTTACTCAAAATCTTATCTCTCTTTTCAAAACATAACTGGAATCATCTAAGATAAGGAAAACAGTGTATTTTGGCCCCTTGAACAAGTGTAACATAAACAACAAGAACCTTCTGAGAAACAGTGCATTTTCCAGAGCAGTATCTAATGTCACAGAGATTATTTAAGAATGACAGAGATTGTATTATCTAATACACACCAATATTCAGTTTGGGGAATATTAATCATCTGGTAACACTGCCTTTAAGCAGAGTATTCACTAGTGAAACAAAACACAATTTGAATCTTCTTGTATTTATTCTGCCAAATACTTGACAACTTACATAAGTTTCAAAAATCATACAGCACGTCCTCTTTGTTTCCAGAAAAAAAAAAGTGTTTCTACGTCTTGAAGACCTGATAACTATTCAGAAAACTTAGCGATTGGCCAATGATTTGGCTCTGTGATTCCACTGTTCAATTCATTAATATAATTGTTGCCTTTTCCAGGAAATAGTTAAAGTGGTTTTGCCCTTCAAGGGATTAGCTAATGAGTCTATTGAGGCCACCCAGAGGTGGGATTTCATGTGTGACTCAGACTTGAGCAAACTGAGCTCTAAAATTTTACCCAGTAAATTTTATCTTTGCTTCAACTTAAATTGATCACACAGAGGCTCTTCTAGAATGTACTATTCTTCTGCCTTCTCACATATACTTATTACCAAAGACATAATCTTGCATAATAAAAGTAAAACAGGAAATGCAGACATAGGAAAAAAAGAAAAAGAAAAAAATGTTAAATCTAGTCATACAAATTTAGGCCAATTTATCATTTAATTTAAATGTTTACAGAGTATTCCTCCTAATTTAATGTTAGATATTCCACTAGCAGCACACAGCATTGTTTTTATTAACTAATGTATTACTCTTTATCAAAAAGCATGCATTTTCATTTTATAAGACCTATATCTTTTTTTTTTTTTTTTTTTTTTTTTGCAGAACCGGGGATTGAACTCAGGCCCTTGCGCTTG
>NDGM011062557.1:0-11658 GCA_002564305.1 Octomys mimax
GTGATCCTCCTGTTTTCAGCCTCCTCAGCACTGGGATTACAGGCATGCACCACCACACCCAGATTTGGTCCCCAGCTCTGCGCACCCTGGGGGCAGAGCCGGCACAGCATAAGGGACTGGGGATCGAACCCCAGTCCCTGTGCTTACCTAAGCAGGCGCTTAGTCTGCTGAGCTATCTCACTGGCCTTCCCCTCCTTTTTAATTATGGGATTCTTCCCAGTTGTCTACCACCCATTAAGAGTGGGTTCTAAGTTGGATTTCTGAAAACTGCACAGAAGCACTTGCATTGAATATTAGAAAACTTCAGTATTTATTTAAAGATCTCCCAGGAGCACATCGGAAGCTGGCACTGCTTAAATTTACCAGCTAGAAACAGAGCGGCAATCATGCAACTGACTTGAGGGCTGAATCTTGGTGAGAATCAAAACCACCAAGCTCAGCTGAGGGCAGCCATCGGCCCTTGACTGGCTACCAGCTGACTCGCCTGGGAAGTAACCCATCTAACAAGCTTGGAAACGCAGGACCTACAGGGAGAGCTCATCAGCACTCCACCTTCGAGTCTGCCCAAATAAAAGTTATTCAACCACTGAGGCTGGCTTAACCACCCCGGGTCCTGATCTTTCTTACAGAAAGTTTGCTTGCCTTTCAGTGACACAGGGATGATAAAGACTTAAGCCAGTCTCTCTCCAGAGTGTGTGAGCCACTATCTAGATTTCCCGCCACCAAGCGTTGACCTTGACCCTGGGCAGGTTACTGAGCCTTGCTACCTCTGGGTTTCCTCTTTGGTAAAATGGAAGAACCTAGCAGCCCGAAACTCCACGACACACAGTAAGCCTTCTGCGGGGTACTATTATTATTTATCCCTTTCTGCTAGATACAAAGCATGCTGCTTAAGTGTACGTGTACAAAATGAATCATCAACCATAGATCAGATTTTAAAACAGAGCAACTGGTTTTCAGAGCAAGCAGTAGGAACGCTGGGGGCTAAACTGCTCCATCAAGTGCAGTACAGATGTTTGAGATTTTCTTCCCAGACTATAAAAATGTTTACACAGTAATTAGGCCTGTTATCAGTACACAGACAGATTACACTCAGCAGAATGAATGAATGGCTCTGAGCCCTCCCATTTTTTCATTAGATTCACAGTGCTTCCCTAGTTCTCAAGTTTAATAAAAATAAATTCAGTCTCTAATAACATAGAGCCACAGCTGAGTGTAGGGCAAAGCGTGCTGGATAGGGGATGCACCTTCATGACCAAATCCATGCCATTTAATCTCGCTGGCCCTCATTTTTCTCCATTAACATGAGATAACTAAGGCCCCCCTGGCCCTGAGACGGTAGTGTGAAGAGGCTTTCTCTTCAGATATTCACTCTTCCTTTCACCAAGACATGTGTTTGATTCAAGTAATAATGGGAAAGAAGTAATTCTGCTGGATTGCTGGAGACTAATTCAACACTGAGTTGCTGGCAGCTAATTCCTGACACTTAAGCCATCAAACCCAGTCTCTAAATGAAACCACAAACTACACTTTGGGCCATGCAAATGTACAGCTCTCCCTAAACACATCAGTGCTTCTGAGTAACACTCTTTTAATGTCTTTACTTTCCTGATTTCAAAAGATAATAATCTCTTGCAATAAATATGTCTCTTATATAATTAGCTTAGCTGGCTCATCTGTAAGTTTCCATATTGCCTAACACTCGTTCATAAAAAAAGTACAAGTGATTTGTTATGGCGATACAAACTTTGGGATCCAGTACTAAAGCAATAACATTGAATGCTCAGAGATGAGTTTTTAATGAATTTTTAATTGCTCTATTCTTTATAAGTATAAATTATGCTTTCAGCAAACACTCTCAGTACTAAAAAGGCAAGGTTCCCCTGCTTCTAGGTGAGGTACAGTTCAAGCCTCCTAATAATTCCAAAGGGGGAAAAGTCATGTGGTTTTCAAGGTCTACAGGAAGAAATTTTGGAGAGTAGTTTAGAAATAAAATACATACATACAGAGAGAGAGAGAGAGAGACAGACAGACAGACAGACAGACAGACAGAAACAGAGACAGAGACAGAGAGACAGGGAGGAAGGGAGAAAGGGAAGGAGGGACTCTTGCTCTGTAGCCCAAGCTGGCCTGCAACTCATAGGATCTGCCTGCTTCAGCCTCCTGAGTGCTGGGATTACAGGTGTGCTCCACCAGGCCTAGCTTAGATGCATACATGTTAAACACATAGAAAAGAATCTTAGTTCTGGACTACACTAGCCTGGGCTACAAAGTGAACTCAAAACCAGCCTGAACTATATAGCAAGTCCCTGTCTCAAAAAGAAAAGAAAAAAAAATCTAACCACATCTATGCCTGAAATGTGACTGATATGGGGGGGTGAGCGTGCAAAGAGGTGCTTCCCTTTTTTACATAACATTTCTACATTAATTTTTATTTTTTAAAAAGGAGTATTTACTTTCATAGCCCAGAATATTTTAAAGAGCGACACACTGGACAGCTGCTACCAAAAAGAAAAAAAAAAAACCATCCCCTCTTTGGTCCCAGTCAAGATTGTGAGGTTTTTACATTAAAATATCAGAAATAAAACGGTAGGGAAAAGTGTCTAGTAGACAACACTGTCATGCGCACCTTCAAGGCATGTGTGACCGTCAATCAGTATCTACACTTTAAAATAAATTTCTTCCAATTATGAAAGACATGTGCACTCATTTGCAAAAAGGTAAAAATCACCCACAAAGCCTTCCACACCTCCGCACCATCACTGTCCACGTTCTTCAGCCCATTTCTCTCTGGGTGTTCATCTACACCGTTTAAACAAAGCTGAATTCACACTGCAAACGCAGTTGTATCTGCACCCACATTTAATTGGTTCGCTAGAAACCACTAAATTAAGGTCAGCAAAACATTGTCTCCCCATCTGTTACTTTGAAACACGGCGTTTCATTTTACACTCTGAGGAATAAGGACTTACTTTAAACCGAAGTAGTGTACACAGGAGGAGCAGTTGCCAAGAGCTCTTTAGAAACCATAAATTAGAATCACGCCATGAACCTGTTTAAAACCCTCCACGGCTGCTGTGAGCCGCCATAGCAGACCTAAGCTGCACACGGCGGCCACGCGAGCTGACTCCTGCCTGCCAGAACCCACCTGCTATGCCAGGCCCCTCCTCATTCCTCCCACTCGCCTGGCTCTTCTAGCCCTGGAACCTTTGCGCTGGCTGTTCACTTGGCCTAACGTTACTTCCCAGATCTCCCCCGTCTCTCCCGTGATGCCATCCCCATGCCACCCCTAATACAGCTCTTCTTTGCTGCGCCTTTTCTTGCCCTCCCCCATCTGAAGCAGCCCTTGCTGCTCCATCACACCCTGCCATTTCCATTCAGCACTGTACCTCTTTCTGTCTCACACTTCTAAAATACGTGAGTAGCACCTCTGTCTAGCTCACTAGTTCCCCAGGATTTAAACCAGAAGTGCTCAGGACACACGGACTGGGTGAACGGAGGTGTTCTCGGAGTGATCCGGATTTGTGGGCCATTCCATAGAGCAACCTACTTCCTCAGGCCTCCTTCAGGCCAACGCAGCCCCTTAATGAGACTTTTCAAAATAGGTCACCACCTTCTCCCACAGCCTGAGCCTGAAGCACTGCCCACAGCCCTGCTGGGGGGCGGGGGGAGCAACCAGTCCTCTGGCCTTGGCTGGATTTCGGTTTCTCTTCTTCACCCTCTTACCTAAACCAGAAACCCACTGGTCACACCTCATCCTACCCTTCACCTGCACCCACCCCATTACTAAGTCCTGCCACCATTCCTTCTGGAGACAACACGCCCTAAATCAGTGTCACCATCCCTTGGCAGAAGCATCCCAGAAAACACCTCGTCCTACTCCGAAGGATCTTTCAGAAAACCACCAGTAGACCCAAGGACCTCAAGCCAAACCAATTAGTATTTTGAATGCAGAAAAACCCAACCATCCTCATAATGCAAAAGACAAATAAACAAACAAAAAACACTGAACAACATTTATTTCCACAACATCACCTGGGAGAGGCCACAGGCACATCCTACAGCCCAGATCCCATGGCTGGCTGACAGTTCCTATCCGCTGCATGCCTGACTTTCTGTCCTGTGACCTTCCACCAATACTTGAACAGGTTTATTTTGTTTCTTTGTTTTGAGACAGGGACTCACTGTGAGGTACAAGTGAGTCTTGAACTCACTATGCAGCCCAGGCTGACCTCGGACTTGTAGTGTTCCTCCTGCCTCAGACTCCCTCCCCAGTGCTGGTGTGACAGGTGTGCACCACCATGCCCAGCTCCCCACCAGTGCTCACAATGCATTCTCCTCTTTGCTTTTGGTGATAACCAGGCTTAGTTCCTGTCTCTTGCAGCCCTGAGGCCCTAATGGACAGTTCCCCTAAATATTAGCAGAACACCGTCCTCTCCTCCCATCGTGTGGCCCACTCACACCTGCCGGCTCTTCAGCACAGTGGCCTCACTAACAGCCACGCCCCTCATCTCTCATGGCCACGTGACCACGTTGATCTTCCCCTAGCTGAGAAATGCAGAGCCACAGGTGCTAAGCAAACGCTCCAGCTCTTCCCTCCTTCCTCTTGACCAACCCTTAAGCAGTCCAAACTACCAGCTGCTCCCTAGCCTCTTCATGAGTGGCTGACCGGCCCTCCTCTGCCTCGGAGCCTCCATGAGCCTCAACACTTCCGGGTCACCCCGTAAGCTCAGCCCCGCCTCTACCTCCCTCCTCCCCTAGCTACCTGCCTGTCTGCACACAGCCGTGAGTCCTTCACACGGGGTCGGCTTCCCAATAATCTGTGACTCTTCCCATGACAGGCAATGCTTCATCCCCATCTCTACCTGCACCGAGTACCAGGCCCCAAATAGATTTGAGTTGGGTGTTAAATGATGGAAAACATAATTCACTTTGAAAACCCCCGGCTAGATACAATGATTGCATTTTCGTTCCCCTCCTTTCTAACCACAATCCGAATTATCCTCAAACGGTTCTGCAGGAGCAGCCAGCGCCCTGCCAATCTTCAACGATGGTTTCGTGGTGTTTTAGCAGCTCGGAGGCTGCTCCCGCTCACTCTGCCTGATGGTTCGCAGTCAGGATCACACATTTCAGATCCACTGACTTCCTTCGCTCAAGCCTCGAGCGAAAGGCAAAACGCCACCAATGCATACGAACACTGCCACAGCTAAAGACCTGCCAATGATAATAGCAACCAAGGAAAGGCTGGTAATCCACGCAGGCTGAACTTAGATCTACACCTGACCCCGGGGAGGGCACATGGGGTAGGGCAAGGGCTCTGGCATGAAGTTCTGCCTCCTTCCTAGACACCTGCCCAAGCCAGTGTCTAGTTGCCCTAGTCCTTCCTAGACACTCTTGAGTTTCCTCATCAGGAATGAGGCACAGGAGGCGGACCCAGATTCACTGGACAAACACAAACACAGACAGGGCATCGCCTATGTGTCTAACAAGATCCTGCCGGTCAAAGATTACTCTAACCGTGTGTGTGTGTGTGTGTGTGTGCATGTGTGCATGTGTGAGTGTGTTTGTGTGCACAGTACTGAGGATTAAACCCAGGGTCTTCACACTGAGGCCATTTTAATTTTGAGACTGGGTCTCACTAAATTGCTTAGTTGTGCCCAGTCTGTGCTTGAACTTTCGATCCTCCTGCCTCAGCCTCGGGGGAGCTGCGATTACAGGTGTGCGTCACCATGTCCGGCTACAACCCTTTTCATATCATAAGCAAGCATCTGGAAAAATGCCTGGTGCAGAAACCTCGGCTTCTTGGAATCAAAGCACACCCGCGAGTCTGTGATCCTGGGGTCATGAACTGGCCTTAGCCTCGCTTTTCCAACATAAAAAATAAGGATCGCATGAGCTCAAATGCATGCAAGCTGAGTCTCAAATCCGAACTGTGAAGGTCTTCAAAAGGCCAAAGTTTATCAGAGCCGTAATTTCCTCATCGTGAGAACTAGCGCCCCCTTCTGCCACCCAACTAACACTGCAGAGGCTCAACTGGAAGTGGCTTGGTTAAAGACACCACTCAGACCCTGCTGATTCAGAGACAGGGCCCCAGGAATACGGGTTACCCCAAGCTCACTTACTATGGTAAAGGAATCCTAAACTGGACCCCCAAGCCTGCCCAATATTTAAGCACTGATCAAAGGCCTCCTAGCCAGGACACAAATGCAAACCCAACAAAAAGCAGCTGCCACGCACACCACACCCCATCCTCCTGTCCCCCCTCACCCCTTACAGGGCAAATAGTCCTGCGTCCCCACAAAGTTTTGCCCAACGTTTCCTCGATGGAACCAGCTGAAATACGTGAGTTTCTTCCTAACAAGCCCCTACTCTGCCTCCTCTCTGACAGCCTAGTTACTGCAAGAGTTAACTCACAGAGTTCAAGGAAAGGTGACATCTTGGTGAACAATTCTAAGAGGATTTTGCTGTCTTCTAATAAGTGTCCAAGGGATTGGATTTCCCAAGAGCTCAGTGCTCCTTACTCCACCTGCCTCAGGAGTTACACCAACACCGGACTCCAAGCTCCAAGCTGGCCTCTCAGGAAATACAGCCCCTCATCACCAAGTTACTGTCAGGAAAACCCCCAAGGGCACAGCAAGGCCAGAAAGGGAAGCCTCTCTGTTGGGCTCCCAGCAGGAGCGTCCTAGGGGCCCCCACCAACCCACCTGAGACACAACTGTAACATGTGCAGCTCCTGGAGCCCGAGGCTGTATCCTAAATGGGGTAGGACTGGGAGCTGCAAGCCTGGGCACCCAGTCTTCAGCCCACACCTCCCCGACACAAGTAGGAAGAAAAAATCCACTGCAGGCCCTGTGGATGGAGCCCAGAAAAGCATTTGCCCGGTTTGCAAAAGGTCTGGGGTGGATCCCCCAAAACAACAACAACAGATCTGAGCTCTTCTTCACTGACCCCTCCTCCCACCCCATAAAAAGGAAAGGAAAACCAACAGCCCCAAGAAGCCAGGAGGGAAAGTGGAGTTGTGTGTCTCTGAGCAGCCCTGTCCTGCTCCAGCCTCAAGACAATTTCACACCCAGTGGCTTTACAACCCTTTGCAAAACTCTGATGCCCTCTGGGTGGGAAAGTAGTTTATCCCAGTGACTGAAAGTCGGCAGGTGAAGATGCAGGACAGGAGTCAGGAGTGTACAAATGCTCTGTGTGCCCGAGCAAACACCCAGGGGGCAGATAGCCACCTATTGTCTCAAGTGAAGGTCCCCTCATTGGGCCACTTTGGAATGCAGGTATCACCACGCCTAGTCAGACTCCATAGCCGACCCTTGATTGCTGCTGCTCGCTAAGCCCAGAAAAGTCTGCTTTATTTTTCCAGCGGAAAAATAGGCTCAGAGCCTAGGGATGGCGCCCCAATCTCGGCACCCTCAGAACTACATCCGCCCCTTCACCTGAGCTAATGCCTGGAGCACAAATGAAGGAAAGCCTTTCCTTCCCAGAGAAATGAGCAGCTGGAAATCATGCAGGGGGAGGCGGCCGAGAGCGCACGTGGCGGGCACCCTGGAGGCAAACTGCCTCCCTCCGTGTGCGCCCTGCACCACCTTCCCGCTGCTACGAGGCGTCCTCCGCTCACCTGAGCCCCAAGCCGACCCAGAACTACCTGCTGCTGCCTAGGCGACCTCAGGCCAAGTCTAGGAAGTTCGCTCCCCGTCGCGTTGGTCCTGGAGGCTAGGCACCCGCCGAAACCCAGCCTGCCCTGAAGAGTTGGAGCCCACCCACCCCTGCCCTGAACCACCCAGCCGCTTAGTGGAGCCCAGGGTCCAGATCCGAACAGGAATGCCGAGGCCTCCGGTTACCCCATGCACACAGGGGCGCGTGGAGCTGGAGAAGGTGGTGGGTAGCAGCGTGCGCCCCGGCAGCTGAAGGTGGAGGGAACCCTGCCTCCCCCGCTCGCTCTGCCTTCAGCCCCCGGCAGACCTGGAAGCCGCTGGATTTCCCACCTGGGCTGCGTCGCTGTTCCCCGGTCCCTTCCCTTCCTTCCCACTGCCCGCGGCCAGGGGCGCGCAACCTAGTAGCCACCCGCACCCCGGCTCAGCCTCCTGCCTGCAGAGTCCCGGGACACTCGAAGAAGCTGCAGCCCTTCCCCAGCAAGGGCAAGGGGGGCAAGGTGGCTCCGGGGATCCCCAACCCGTCCAGGTGGGTGCAGGGTGCCAGAGCCAACAGGTACGGGAGGCGCTGCCAGCTGCTCGCCCGCGCACTCCGGGACAGGAGCCGCCACCGCACTGGGGCTGGGGCGCAGCGCGGAGGGGGCGAAAATGCAGGGCAGGAGCGAGCGTGGCGGCTGCACTCACCTCTCCGGGCCGGGGCGCCTCCGCGCGGCGCCGGGGGGCTTCGTCCGAGGCCCGCACGGGGGCGGGGGTTAGCGCGCGATGGAGGCGCCGGGCGGGCGGCGCTCAGCCTGGCGCTCACACCCCCAGCCGGCGGCTGCGTCCCCGCATCCTCGCTGCAACCGCCGCGGGCTCCCACGGCGCCCCCGGGCCGCTCCCCCCACGCGCGCGCCGGGCCGGCGCGAGCCCCTAGTCGGCTCAGAGCGCGAGCTGAGCGCGCTCCGCCCTGTCCTTGTCCTCCGCTCCCGTCTGGGGACGTGCGCCCCGCACCCCTGCGCTCCTGCACCGCGCAGCTCTACCCCGCCCGTTCCCGCCGGCCCCGCGGGCTCAGCCCATGTGCGCGGCCGCCTTGCTGTGCCCTGCAGCCCAGTGGCCGAGGCCCCGCCGGAGTTGCGCGCCCTAGAAACTCCATGCAGCTCGGGCCTCCTCCTGCCCGGGGCCTCTGCGGCCGCCGGCGGCACCGAGCGCGCTCTGCCCGGGCGCGCGTGCGGAGCTGGGCTTCTGGGCTGTGCTGCTGCCGGCGCCCCGGCTTCGGCGAGGGTCGGAGCCCCCACCCCCACCCCTCCGCCTCGCCAATGGCTCCCTCGGTTTCCAGGCAGCACAACCTGAGGAACGCCCCGGCGCGCGCGCTCACACTCGCGCACACACACGCACACACGCTGCACACACGGCAGACACGCGGGGGGTGAGCTGGAGCTGAGCAGACAGTGCTCCTTCCTTTCTTCCCCAGAGAAGCTGCCCACGTTAACTACGGCAGCTGCCGCGTCCAACGCTGCCGCGCCCTCGGCGTTGGACGACTCACCCGAGAACCCCCAGGCTTAACTACTTAGACCCGGATGCCCACACCTTAGGGCCACGGTTCCACCTGAGTGCGTGGCCCGGAGAAAGGGCAGAGCTCTTTCAGGTGAAGAGTCCGGTGGCCAACACCGGCGGCGAAGGATCCCACGTGCCACTCCTGGCGCCATCTAGGGGGACATGCCTGCTACGGGCCATGACACCCGCCCTGATCCAAATGCCCCGTCCCAGGAACACTTCTTCCAAGGTCAGCGAGGGAGAGAGGGGGCACTGACACAGGTGTGAGCTACAAATCTCACACATTGTCTGTAGCCTGCCTTGGCGCTGACCCCGCCAGCTCCACAGTCAGGCCCGTGGGACCCGCCGTGCCTGCTGCCACAAGGGCAACAGTTAGCTTGGAGTCACCAGTTATCTTTTCTGCCTCCACTTGCCTACCTCTCAGGGAACAGGAACAGACAATGCACAGTTCAACCAAGATTTGTGGAGTCCAGAGAAAGAATGGAAACACGGGCTGGGTCTCAGGTGACACCTGCCAGGCTCTTCCTGCTCCTCCCAACCGTGTGCCAATGGAAAGGAAAGGAACAACGCACCTGGCCTGAATGGTCTACCCTTTCCGAGTCACAGCATCCTCCTTATCAGGATCCCCAGTTTCTTGCCCCCTCTAGGTGCTGCAAAGAGTGCTTACCAGTTCAGATGCCCCCAATTCCCAGAATCAAAAGAAATTTGTGACAATTCCCACTCCAGTCAGGAACAAAGCAGCCAGAAACGCCACAAGCCTCTCATCCCCACAGCTCAGCAGTCACCTCTCCACTGGCTTGTTCAGCTGCCAGGAGAATTCAGGCATTGAGGCTGCCAGCCAGTGACACAAGTTAATCAGGGTCCCCTCACTGTCTGTGCCTCTCTGGCTTGTGGCCTGGCTACAGTTCTGGGTCCCAGTAACACTCAAAGCAGGCCCCACACCTTCAGCAGTTGGCATCTGCCACCCTGTGATAGTGCTATCTTCTCTTGTCCAGGCTCTGCTTCCCAAATTATCTTATAACCTTCTGAAGCCACCAATTGAGTTTTATGCAGTTAGTCGGGAAATGTCCATAAAAGAGGTTTCCATAAAATGTCGCTGCAGCTGGGCATGGTGGTATACACCTGTTGTGCCGGCACCTGGGAGGGTCAGGCAGGAAGATTGAAAGTTTGAGCCCAGCCTGGGCAACTTAGTGATTTAGAGAGACCCCAGCTTGAAAGAAAAAAGTACTGAGAATGTAACTCAGTACAGAGGCCCTGGGCCCGATCTCCAGCACTACAGAAAGAAAAGGAAAGGCTGGCAAGACAGCTCAGCAGACTAAAGCACCTGCTTAGGTAAGCTTAGGTAAGTGTAGGACTGTGGTTCAATCCTGGGAAACACAGGCTGCACCAGCCTGACCCCGGAGCCATAGAGTTTGTGTGCGGTGGTGCACACCTGTAATCCCAGCACTGGGGAGGCTGAAAACATGAGGATCACTATGAGTCTGAGCTGCATAGTGAGACCCTGTAATAACCAAATACATTTAAAAAAGAAAAGGGGTGGGAGGAAAGAAGAAAGAGACAGGGAAGAAAGAAGGCCACCAGGCCAAGGTCACTGCAGATGAACAGAGTTGGCAGGGTCTGCATAATCTTTCCCTCTGAGCCCTAGCTTTAATGAAAGCTGCATCTTCTAACAATCTGTCAACTGTCTTCCTCTCAGGTCCCTTAAGCTCTATGGCGAGAGTACAGACATCTATGTGGCTCCCGGGCAAAAGAGGGCTCAACGTTGAGACACAATACCCGACACCTCCAACTCGAAGGAGGAAGGGTTTCTTCTGGCTTACAGTTTCAGACTCTCAGTTCATGGTCAGCTCCTATAAACACAGAATCAGGAGGAGCCTGGGCAAGGAGGGCTGCTGTCTTCCTGGAGGTCAGGAAGCAGAGAGAGAAAGAAGGAGCCAGACAGGAAGATACAGCCTTCTAAGCTCCAACCTTGGTGACCTGCGTCTTGCTGTCAGACCCTGCCTTCTAATGGCAAGTCATCTGTGTCACCCCCATAGCCCTGTCATCGTCCAAAAGCCCCACCTATGAGCACAGGAGGGCTTTGAGTTACATTTTTTTTAGTCTAAACCATGCCAACCCCATAACAAAATAGCAATGTGACAGTTTCAAAACAGGTTAGTAGGACAGTTACTATAATTAATACATTACATATTGTTGTCTTCATAGTAGTTATTCAGAGGACAAGTTGCAGACATGATATCTTGACTAAGCACTATTAGTACAAATCTTTCTTCTTGGGGCTGGGGAGATAGCTCAGTAGAATAAGCATTTGCCTGGCAAGCACAATGGCCTGAATTCAATCCCCAGTTTCACAAAAAAAAAACCAAAAACAAAAACAAAAAGACTTTCTTCTCATTGAACTAAGAAAGTACCTGTATATTTATCCTATTTTGTATATATAGATATATATGCATGTGTGTGTGCGTGTGTATAT
>NDGM011062562.1:0-11272 GCA_002564305.1 Octomys mimax
AAATGTTTTTTCATCATATTCTATAGGGACTTAAAGTTTAACATATCAATACTTAATGAAAAACACCTTTTCCATGTTATGCCTAAGATGTTTGATATTCAGACAGATTGTAACTTTAGATGCCAGCGCTGGGGTGCCTCGCTGTTGATGGCTTTCCTTTAGCAGAGACCTGAAGGAGGAGAAGGAAGCCGTGACCCTCAAGTAAGGGAGCTCCAGAAGACAAAGCTGGAACTGCACAGCTTTGGGCCGCAGGTCTGGCGTGGCCAGAGTGACGGTCGTGCCTCCCACTCTGTGGAGGTGGCAGCTCTCCTAGGAGTCCCCAGGCCTCCGGCATTGCTGTCTGATCAGCGTCCTAACAGTCCCTCCAGGGGGCTCTCTGGAGGCTCTAGCAAGCCAAAGGAGGGGCCCTGCTGGAGCTGCGGCGTTCATCGGGGCCCTTCTCCCCGGCAGCTTGTTTTTCTTTGCCTATAAAGATACCAAAATCTTGTACCCTATTTCTTGCTCAGAAGCTTCTGGGATCGCTTATAGAACCCGCCTTTCCGGACAGAAAGGACGCTGCCCGTTTGGGGAGGGGAGCAGAAAAATGAAATAGAGATGAGTGGCTGGTGTCAGGGGAGCGGGCCTGCGGGCTGCTTGCAGTCGCGGTCCCTGCGGCGATGTGAGGGAGCCCCGCTCCGCGCCCTCTTAGGCGGCCTTACCATAAAGAGGCAAGAGGAAGATGTACATTTTATCTTAGCATAAAACAGCTCACAAAGCTACAGAGCAACAGCGAATTGTTATCAGTGCTGGGAGACTGCCTTCTAGGTAAAATGCCTTATTAAGACGCCCTCTTGATAGCGTTATAATTAGCATCCGATTTAATAGGCTCCCAAATTCCGACACTTTTCCAAATATATTAAATGGCACACATAATAGAGAAATTTCAAATATGTTTCTTTAAATAAAGAAAAATCTACCAAAGCCGATGTTCAGGCAAAAGTATTAGAAGGATGGAAATAAAAATATTTGAAGCGTGGCTATCCCTGAGGTGTGTGGCTTGGAATATTTCTCTTTCTTACTTGTCAAATTTCTCCATAATTAATACTAAAAATGTTTAACAGCAAATAATTAAAGACTCCGTGTCACAAATGTGTTCTTAAGCAATATTTAAATCTAGAAAAAAGGAAAGGTTTCTATATTGTTGTGGTCCAAACGCCATTCAGCTTCTGTTTTCTGAGAACAGCATTTAAAAACTATGCTTTTAACCCAAAATAATGGTAATAATAAGTAGAGTAATAACAGCACTCTCTTGAAGCGCACCCTGCTCTCTCTGTATGTCTCGAAGAAAGCACCAGACCGACAGCTCGTGCAGTTCAGCTGTCCATTGTCGCCACTGCAACAACCAGGTGTCACTGCAGGCTTTGGGAAAACGTCAAGAAAACTAAGCAATCCAGGCAGTCATGGAAATACAATATCACTATTCAAGTCTATTCTTTCCCACCCCGAAGACTGTCATTTTGAAGTTCCTTTTGCTAATTTGTAGTAATTACTTCAATAGAAATTCATGCTCTAAAAATATTTCCTCTTTTCTCCACCGGATGTGCCAACTCCTCCACAGCCCCATTCACATCCAAGCAGTCTGACCAAAGCGCAGGAACTCTTAGAGTCTGATAAAGAAGGAGCAAGAAGCCTCCTGCGGCATTTGGCAGAAGGGAAGGGAGCATGTAGGGGAGGAAGTAGGGAGCTTTATGTAGTCTGTGCGCAGAGCGTGGCTTATCATTTTCTGGATAGATGGATCGAGTAACATGCCTGATCTCAGCTCTGCAGCAATAAAATACTTTTAGAGCAATCTGTTTTTCACCAGCACTACAAACAAGCCTCATAAGGACTTTTTCATTAAAAGTAAAGGCCAACCATCTTCAAACTTAAGCTTGGATTTTGAGAGCGCAATCCTCTAAAATCAGACACTTTATAACAGGGGAATGCAATCCTCTTTCCGGGACTCGTTTCCACTCAGGCTGAAAGGTATTTAAGGTTTCACAGTGAAATAGTTTGACCTGGAAACATAATCCTATTTCTTCAAATAACAAAATAAAACTTCCTAAAATATCTTTATGGTACATATTCTTTATAATTTTAGAATTAAAACCAGTCACATATGCATGAATCATTCCTTCTATTTTCTTGATAAATAACACTAGTAAAAAGGTAGTTTGGCCACGAGCATAATCCCCATAGCTCTATATGTTGCATTGCCTTATTATGACAGCAGTCAAATGTTAGTGGTAGTAAACATGTTATCAACTATCACTCAAACATGAAAGAGGAGTTCTGAGGATTGTTGAAAGAGGAAATTAGTACAGTAAATTAAAGTAATTAGAGACTACATAAAGAAGATGTAAAAGTGAAAAGAAAACCATTCATTTCCTCCTAGAAAAACAATTATTTATAATAAAGTTTTTTCTTTTTTTTTTGGTACTGGGGACTGAACTCAGGCCCTTGGGCTTTCCAGGCAGGCACATTATGTCGCTGAGCTATCTCCCCAGCTCAATTTTTTATAATTTCATTGGAAATTTATTAATAATAGATGGAGTTTTCACTTAGTATCATTTAAGTCCCTGATGTAAGTGGTTTTGTTTGCTTATTTGTTTTTGTTTTTGTTTTGCTTTGTTTTCAGAAAAACAGAGGCAAGGATTTTCTATGGCAACTAAAGATGGCAAGTCTGGGTTATAATTAAGGGTTCTGACCAGCTTAGGTTTGAGAAGAGTGTGAGGTAGGAAGGAATGATTTCTGTCTTATAATTAGGAAGACTATTCCCCAGAAATGAGGGCACTCTGGGAATGAGTATTTTTTATTCCATCCGTTTTACCTTATAAATTAGCAGATTGACATACATAAAATAAATCTCAAAAACTCAATAAATTATGGTTCACAAATACGCAGCTAGTTATATGAGAATGTTCATCTCTGTTCCCTATAAGGCAAATGAATATTTATCAAGTTAAATTCCAAGATACTTATTATCTGTCTTGCATTTTGAATATAATTACATTGGAAGGCAATTGTTTTGATGGGTGTAGGAAGATATTAAAAGATTTCTGTTCAGTTTTTAAAAATGCAAAGTAATTATAGCTGTTTTATCATTAACAGAGTAGCTCAATCCTTTGCTTCAGTTGAAAACGAAAATTAGTATTAAAATAAAGTAGCTATAATGACATTAAACTAAATGAAGATGACCAAATAAAAACTAGATTGCAATTATTCTTTGAAACTTAAATTTATAAACCATAAGAAAAATGATTTTTTTCAAGGAGTTTATTAATCTGTTATTGTTAAGCTCAAGTTCATAAGCAATTCTCTTTAAAATATTCCTCTAACATTTAACCTAGGTAAATAATATACAAATGACACTATTTTTAAAACACTCAGAAGTCATTAAATTGATAAAATTGGCCTGCCCCAGGAAAAGTAAAATTTAGGATTTTATATATTAATACATTGAAGTTCTATAACTATAGAAGTGTTTTCTGCACATTGAGCATTATAATGACATGGAATCCACATGCATCTTGTTTTCTAACCCATTTTTAAGTTTCTAGAAAATATGGATTATATGTTATTATTAATTATTTTACTGATCTCAGAGACCTACCAAAAATGTTTATTTCTAGTTGGCATTCAGTGTACATGTTAACAACTAGCAGTAAAAAATTAGGATGAATATTTGACAGATTACAACAAATTTTACAGGAATATGGATTTAGTTATATTATAGAACAAAGAGCTGCTGTATGCCATGTGATATATAAATTCTATCTTTTCTTATCAATTTTTGTTCTTACTTTTCTTTTTTTTTGTATTTTAGGGAAGGGTCTTACTACTAGAACACAGGGTGTTCCGGGCCTTACTACTAGATCAGATCATAGTGATCTGCCTGTTTACAGCCTCCCAAGAGCTGGAATTACAGGCGTGCACCACCACGCTGTTCTTTCATATATCCACTTATTATAGCAAATTTTGTCAATGTCTTTTCAGATCAAACATAAGACATAGGTAATTTAAATATCTGCACAGCACCTACAATGTTAATTTATGTCTCAATAATTTTAAGAATATAGCTAAAATATTGGATGGAGAAGATTGATAAGAATTCATAGGACTGCAACCGAAATAGTGGATCATTCAAAGTATTAAAAATACTGAATAAATTTTAACTGAGTTTAGCTCTGGAGAACTTTATGGCCAAATAGGAATAGAAATATATTACTACCCAGAAATTAGTTTGAATTCTTCTAAAAATATTGTAAGTACTTTCAGTTAGGTAGGTCTGAACTAGGGGAAAAGAAAACAGTCTTTTGGGCCCTGAAGATCTTTTATGAAATTTCTAATTAATTTTGATAAATCCCTTTTAATATGGCAAGGAGTTCCACTTGGGCTTATTAATTTAAGAGGTATACTTATGCTCAGTGGACTCGTCTGCTCTAAGCTAGTTATGCATAACACCTGCTAAAGTTAATAGATGTTCCACACCAGTAGCCAATTTCGCCATAGATTTATGCAATTCACTAATAATAAAATTGTGTTGACAACATCTTCTTTTTTTCCATTTAAAGAACACATCTTACTTTGCACTTCTCTCTTATATAATTAACTATTTTTGATATGCACTCATATTCCAGATGTGTTGTCATTTATTTCTCTGATAGTATGTAATCAGGCAAACCAAATAGAGTATTATCTCTTAATTTTTATTTCAAATAATACAGCAGTGTATTAATATTAATTCACACAGAGTATATACTTTGAAAAAACTTGTAAATGGATAATCCATTACATTTGCCAAATGCTAATGGAATAGGAGAAAGCATGATTTACCCTCAGAAAGGGTACATAGTTATTGATGAAACTATTAGTGAAGTTTGTGATTTCATAATAAAATTACTAAAATTATTGAAAATGTTGTTCTTGGTGAAAAATAAATGAACATAGTGGCAGTACCAACTACTTAACATTAACTTAGTCACTTTGACCGTACTGATCTGCTTTGTGTGCTGAGGGACCCATCCAGACTTGGCCACGCCTAAGAAGACACCTTTTTTTCAATCCTTTTGAAAAAACAAAAATGTAAAGGTCACATAATATTTTATCCTCTTAGTATAAACTTTCCTAACCCACCAAGTTGCTCTTTTATCAACTTTTTCACCTTGCTTGCTGTGTGTACTCTTTCTAGGACACGCTAACAACATTTCCCATGTCTTGTATTTTTATTTATGTCTAAAACCCCTTAAAAGATGAATTCATCTCTTTAGAGTCTTTACCTAAGCTGTTATGCAGTGATTTGCACATGTTAAAGAAATTTTTAGCAACAGAATAATGTAGTGTGGGTGTATATATTGTGAAATTGAATAGTGTGAATATGAATTTTATAAAGGTACTAATGTGGTATGATTGCCTTTTCCACCCATTCCAACCAGCATTTCTCTTACATGAGCACCATTTCAATAGAGTGCAAATTACTAACTCCCATATTCATTGCACATTATCAATATACTGAAAAAAACTAACCAATGGGAAGTATATTTATATCATTTCTACTATTAATGTTCAGTAGATTCATGAAACAGTAGACACATGTTGCTTCATTGTATTCTTTTTTAGGTCCTATGTTTATGTCATTGTTTCATAGTTGTCAGTATTTGTATTTTTTAAAGGTTTTCTTATGAGTTCGGAGTCTCACAGCATTTGTATTTTAAAGTATGCTATATACTTAACACATTGAAACCTAAAAATAAATATAATTACATTCCATTTACAGGGAATTTTGACTTGTTTTGAAAGAGAGCAAAATTAATGTCTAAGAAAATATCACAATTATTTGAAGTATATGAAAACAAAACACTATTCATAGACCTACATATAATTCATGGAATATGTTGAGATAGAAATAAAATTTTATTTAAAGGGATAAAATATTAATGTCCTGTTAGACTTCTGATGTGGTAAAGGATCTTACTACAAATATCCTTAGCATATGTTACACACCCTCTGAAGGGAGAATTAAAGTAAAGGGGTATAAATTAGAGAGCCATCGGTGTATTGTCAGCATTTAAATCCACAAGGGCATGCACAGTACAGAGTGACTATAATTGAAGATGACTGGAGAGAGAAGAAATGAAAACTCAGAAATAACCACTCCCAAGTGGCGAGTCAAGGTTTAAGAAAAAGAATTCTGAATTGAGAGAAACAATACAAAACATAGACGCAGAAATTCATAAAAAATAATTGAAGACATTGATCAGTACATAATTATCTGCCTTACCAAAGTCTTCTTCAACTTTAAGTGTATGCTATGACCTCTCTAATTTCTGTCTCTTCAACTGGCGCACACATTATCTTTGACTAATTGCACAGATGTCAGATAATTTCACCTTTGGAAAAACTTGTGCTGAATGTGCCTAAGGTATCAAATTCCATGAGCTTAGTTGAAGCAAAAATAGATGATATTCTCTGTTCATTATTGATAAAACACCCAAAGTATTTCTGGCCACATAGTCCCCTGCAGGTAATGGTGGCCTTTGACTAAGAACTGACCACTGGAACAGAAAAAGGGGAAATTTTATGCAACTTCCTGTAGGTGTTTAGAAGCTGCAAAATCAAGCTTTGTTTTTTAGAAATCATTTGTTTATTTATTTATTTATTTATTTATTTATTTAGTACAGGATCTCACAACACAGTTCAGGCTCATAGTGATCCTCCTGTCTCAGCCTCCCCAATGCTGGGATTACAGGTGTGTGCCACCATGTCTGTTTTTGGTGGCTCTGCGTGGGTCTGTCATGGCATGTGGTACCAGGGATTGAACCCAGGTCCTTGCGCTTGCCAGGCAGGTGCATAGACAACCAAGCTATCTCCTTGGCCCTCAAGCTTTCTTCTACTTTTTTCTTCCAGGTGATAAAACTCGTATAACAACTTGTACGTGAGTAACTGATACTAATGGTCTCGGAACTGAGGATGTACCACCAGAGGAATATGAGCAAGGGCAACTGAGCCTACATTTACAAAAAGCTAAAGCCATGAAAATCTATTTACTGTACTTTATTGTGTGAACAAGCTCCTGTCTTGTTTAAGTTGATATTATTGAAAATGTTCTGTCATTATCCACCAAAATACTTTATTCAATATAGCATGTTTAATTTTATTTTGCTGTTCTGTGCCTAGTTTTTGACAAGCACTACCAGTGATTCACACTTGAGGAACACAGCCTTTCCTTTCTCCTGTATCTCTCACAAAGTCATCATGAGTGCCAACTTTGAATCTTTTGCCACCCTTTGGCAAGCTTACTCCACAATGCATCCCTTGCTACACCTTTGTTTCTCCTTAATCCAATCTCTATAATTTGCAAACAGTGTGTTATATTCATCAGTAAAAGCATTGTCACTTCAGCGTTTAATGTCATTTAAGATTAGTACACAAATGTCAGCATGTCATGTCACCTTCCTCCTACTCTACCTCACCTGTCTTTCTTTTCTCCTTATTTACATATCTCCTATTTGCTGTCTGCATGTCCACAGCTTAAATTGCATACAGAAGCTCATCAGGAACCCAGGCTGCTCAGTGCTAGTTTCCTTTGTGCAAAATACTACCCCTTTGTTTAAGTAGCAAATTTCTTTTCTATTAATATTAATTTTATTGAGAAAGAAGTAGCAATAGGACAGTTTCAAAACACTGGCTTTACATCTGTTTAATATCTTTCCCTAAAGGGCTGGAGAGATGGCTCAGTAGAGTAAGTGCTTGCCTGGCAAGCACAAGGGTCTGTGTTCAATCCCTGGTTCTGAAAAAAAAAGAGATCTTTCCCTAGAAGAGGACTTCCCCTTACTGCCCAGTGCATTGCCACTGTCTGTTTGAATTTTGTTTCAATGTGATGTCATTTTCTTAATACTATGTTATAGGAGCCTTTTCAGAGCAACTACACCATTCTCCTCCACCTCCTTTGTTGGGATTTATAAGATGCTTTGAGCAGGGGCTTGTCTTTCATTTCTAATAACTAATAATTTAATAATTCTTAACATACTTGCCCTCACTTTTTCCAAGATTTTTTTTTTATTTATTTAGGGTGTTCATAGTCTCACTACTAGATCGGACTCGTAGTGATCTGCCTGTTTACAGCCTCCCAAGTGCTGGGATTACAGGCGTGCACCACCATGCCCAGTCTCAATTGCCCTCTCAGTGCCCCGCGGCGGCAGGGCCGGCAAGGCAGGCCTGGGATCATACTCCCAGCCCCGCGTCTGCCTAAGCAGGCACTTTAATCCACTGAGCTATTTGGCCAGCCCTCAAAGATATTTTGTGAAAGAAGCCATAAATATGAGAGATTAAGAATAAGATAATTTTAGAAACAAACATACTTATTAAGTATGAAATGTATATGAAGAAAATCAATTATCTAATTGTATTGGAATGATATTCCTGTATAATTTGGCTAGAAGATAAATCAGAAAGCAGAGGCCAACGAACAAGGGAAAGAACTAACAATAGAGTGCATTAAGTGGGGAGTATTTTAAGCTTGTACACACAGATATATCTTGGAAAATAGGACATGTGAGTATATTTGAAGACAGACATACCCTAAAATGCAGGCAAAGAAGTTTGCCTTCTCAGAGACAGATGCAAAATCTAATATTTTGTGGAATTTTCAGGTGACAAAACAGTATCTCATATAGTAGAGAATTTTGATTTTTCACAATGATTTCATAATGCAGATATTACCATTATTTTTTTACAAATATGAAAGTGAGACTCAAAGAGATTACAACTCTTTTACCTTTATTTACTGTGTATATATACATGAGATGCTACATTATTGTCTTTCAGAAACCTGATGTGACGAGTGAGAAATATTAGGATTAAGATACAAAAGTTGCTTAATATTTCCCATGGATTTTTTCAATTGCTGCTTTTTTTACTCAATATTTACAGGAGGTGCAAAAATCATGCATAGCTGTAACGATAATTATTGAAATTCGAACAACTGGATATATATATATATATATATATATATATATATATATATACTCACTTTGAACTGCTTAATATAATCCTTATTCTACCTCCGGATCTGAGTAAGACATAGGTATTTAATTTAGCTTGAATTTACCCTTCCCATGAAAGTCATTTAGAGTGACAGGAATCAGTGCGACATCAAGGAGGCAGAAGGCTCGCTGTGGTGGGGCCTCTCTGGTCAGCGTTGCGTTTGCCTCTCCATACTGGGGTCCTGCCTTCAACCTTTGCACTCGAGGGTTCTTGGTGTCAAGAGCCCGTCGAGCTCCCGCTGGTTAGCCTTTCATCTTTTCTGTAGTTGGAGAGATTTGACTACTTCTAACTTAATAAGATGTTGGACTTGGTTTACTTTATACTTCTTCCAATTAGCCTTCTGAGTGTTTTTCTGAAGCTTTAATCTTGTCTAAACTTGGAGGAAAGTAGAGAGAGGAAGAAAAGGACATTTACTTAAAAAAATTTACAACTAACTGTCAGCTGACTTGATTGAAATCACCTCGTAATCTGACTATGTAAAATTTGGTTTCAATATATGATATTATATGCTTCTAAATGAGCACCAGTTTATTGAAGATTGGAAAGAATTTGTAACTGAAGAAGTTTTATAATGAGGCCAGTGGAAGGAAACTTGCATCAAATACAACATTGCTTCAATAATTCCAAAGCCCCTTAAAACTAAATTTATGTCTGTGTCATTGCATTTCTTTCATGCTCATGGGTAGATATATGTATGTCCACATACTCATATTCTTTTCTTAAGGAATTCTAGCAAGATTTATAGTTTGTTCTTTATCTGATCAGTAAACCAGTGTAGCCCGATGTCTACATAAACTGAGCTATGCCAGTTACCTACAGCAACTTCACTAACTTGTTAACTACTAATTTATATAATACTTCATTGATCTGGAAATATCAAAGAAAACTTCTATTTTAGCAAACTAAATTGAAACAGAAAAGATTTATGTAATTATGTATTTATGTATTTGTCTTCAAGGGCATAAAAAGGTAGCACTTAAATTATATATCAGAACTTTAAGAAGATAACTGGTTTAATTATTGCCTTATATTAATTCTTAATAAATTAGTATGACAGTATATAAACAGAACATCAACTTAATTACTGGAATCATTTAACTTCTTGGCACATACTCAAAAAAGTATGTAGTTTAATAAAAATTCACAACTTTAGTTACTTCAGCAAGAACAATTGTAGACAATATGAACTTGTATATCTATGAACACGTGATATATGTAGTCATCAATATGAAAATTTCGAAGTTGCATTTAGATACAGTTTTCAGAAAAATAAATGGAAATGCACAGCTATTAACACAAATAATGACACTCATGCTAGAAAAGTATCCATGCTACAGAGGACTAAATGAATCTTGTACTTGCGTCTAGTGCTTGCTGGACCTAGCCCAAAAGAGGGAATTCATCCTCAAATAATTGCCAAGCTTTAGTCACTTGCTGTACCCAGAGGAGCTGTCCTATCAGTGAGTGGTAGCTTGTGAAGCTCTGTATGTAGGCCTGGCTAACAATAAGGTTGTTTGAAATCTGTCAAAACCATGTATAGTGGAAATAAATCACTGGTGATACATTGAAGACTTAGTCCTGTGTTACGCATACTTACGGGATCCAAATTTATATTATAGCATGGTACAGGAACCCAAGCCAATAAATTCACATAAAATAAAACCATTTACATTTCTAGCACTCTTGAGCATCCAGATAAAAGCATCTGTTCAAACCTTTCACAACTCAAGTGTTAACAACACTGTCATAGAAAACACATGTTCTTGAAGAACATCGTTTTAGTTTTGGTAAATTCTCATGGTTTTTTCATTTGATGTACCCCTGTAATTACTACTTTTTCAGCCTTATATTGGAACACAGTTATGAATCTCTGATTTAAATTTTCATTTGTTATTGACATTCAAATGCAACTTTTTCCTTCAAACCGATCTCTGTTACAGGCCAAACTTTCTGTATTTATACATCAGTGTCTCAGCACTAAGACTCTATCTCTATGGTCTGCTTTCTCAGACTGACATGTCGAACACATTGACTACTGACTGTTACAGACTGAGCACTCAGTGATCGCATTAGAATGAAGAATTCTTGTACACAGAATGAAGCAGAGTAAAATTCAACAATGTGTATGATTTTCTTTTAAATTAAATTTTTTTTTTGGAACCGGGGATTGAACTCAGGCCCTTGTGCTTGCCAGGCAAGCACTTATTCT
>NDGM011062568.1:0-11321 GCA_002564305.1 Octomys mimax
TTTGCCGAGCTTGTTCCAAGTAGGTGCTTTAGACCACTGAGCCATCTCGCCAGCCCCCAGGCTTTGTGTTCATACTGACATCATGCAGCAGGTGGCAAAGGGGGAAGTAGCTTGGTCACTTGGTCACCTCTTTCTCCTTCCTCTGCCAGTCTGTGACCTCAGGCAGGGCAGCTGACACTGGTCACAGGTCCTGGTCCATGAAACTGGTAGGAGTTTTACATGTGTATGTATGGATATATACATGTGTACATGTATATATAAATATGTACACACATGTGTATATAGATGTGTGTACATATATACACATATGCAGTTCACTCCATATCTCTAGGCTCAACCAACTGTGGATCAAAACATGCAGGAAAAAAATCAAGCTGTGCAGAACATTCACAGGCTTGTCATTCCCCAGACAGTATGGTATCACTGCTACCAGTTTCCACTGTGCTGGGGGTCTCACATGAGGGATCTGGGTGGCCCCAGTTCCCACACCTGACAGGGGTCTGGGCCCAATTCCTCAGGTGGAGAAGGTGTATGGTGAGGTGAACAGGCACGGGGCCTGGCTGTGCAGTGGGTCTGGCTGTGCAGTGAGCCTGGTGAGTGCTTGGGATCCAATGCCATGTAACCTGGTACAGAGGCTGCTGCATTTAGTACCAGCCCAGGCACAAGTCCAGGAAGCCCAGCACTGATGACTGATTTGGCACTGCCCTGTCACCTTCCTTGGATAAGCTCCTGAGGCAGGGGTTTCACAAACCTTCTCCTAGAGAAGAACACTGAGGCTTTAGAGTAGAAGGACCTTGCCTGGGGCACCTGCCTCACTGGCTGGTAAGATGTTTGCCAGGCCTATGTTCTTAATGCCACCTGGAAAAGCAGCCAGCGAGAGGGCAGCAGCACAGCTGTTTCTACCCTGCTGGCTATGGGGCATCCCTGCTCTCCTTCACTGTCCCTGGGAGCCCCCTCGCTCCTTGAGCTGTCCATTCTCTGAGGCCGGCACCATCTGGTTCAAAGGCAACAGAAAGCACAGGTGTGGAGGTGAACACCTGCTCTCCCAGTGCTCAGGACGCTGAGGCAGAAGCGTTGCTCAAGCCTCAGAGTTCAGGACCAGGCTGTCTCAAAAACAAAATAGATAGAGGCTGCTGGTTCTACTTCTACAGATTGGCTTCACCACAGACCCCCGGATGGCCCGCTCCTCCCCGTACCCCACCGACGTGGCCCGAGTGGTCAATGCACCCATCTTCCATGTGAACGCTGATGATCCAGAGGCTGTGATCTATGTCTGCAGTGTGGCAGCTGAGTGGAGGAATACCTTCAACAAAGACGTTGTCGTGGACCTGGTGGGTCAGGGACTGAGGCTGGGCAGAAAGGAGTTGCCACCCTTGCTGTGCTGGGCCTTTTAGGTGGGCAGTTCATGCCAAGACTCAGCCAGGAATGGTCCTTTGGTGGTGGGGGTGGAGGCTGCTGCTGGGTGCAGAGAGCCTAGGGTCTGAGGCCCTGCCACCCTGCAGGTCTGTTATCGCCGGCGTGGCCACAACGAGATGGACGAGCCCATGTTCACACAGCCGCTCATGTACAAGCAGATCCACAGGCAGGTGCCTGTGCTGAAGAAATATGCTGACAAGCTCATTGCTGAGGGCACCGTCACCCTGCAGGAGTTCGAGGTGGGCAGGCACAGGGCCGTGGGCTGGTGACAGGTTTGGAGCAGTAGCTGATATAGTCCTTGTTCCTGAACATTCCCAGGTATCAAAGGGGCAGAGCGCTGAGGGTGTGATTGCAGCTGGATGGGATACAACAGCCGCAGCTGGCAAGGACAGCAGTTTTAGGCAGCAGCTGGCAGGTGCCCAGCAGGTCACCAGCCCTGGGGTACCTTCCAGGGGCATGTGAGCTCTGCAATTCAGGCACAAGGTCTCTATAAGCAGAGAGAAAGAGACAGACAGACAGAAAAGGAGGGAGGGAGAGAGGGAGAGTGCGAGTGAGCAAGAGGAGCATGAGCACACGAGTGAGCACACACATGTTCTAGGCCTGTATGGATGTGGACAGCTGAGCCTGTGGCTGCCCAGGCATCAATACCACTTGTCTGTGCCTATGTCCCCATCACAGGAAGAAATCGCCAAATATGACCGGATCTGCGAGGAGGCGTACGGCAGGTCCAAGGACAAGAAGATCCTGCACATAAAGCACTGGCTGGACTCGCCCTGGCCTGGTGAGCAGGGAGGGGCGCAAGTAGCAGTCACCACCCAGCATGGGGCCCCTCCTAAAGGCTGGGAAGGTGAGATCAAGGGGCAGTGGCTTTGGGGCAACATGAGCAGCTGTNGACCTCTGCTCTCCCAGGAGCAGGATGATGGGGCTGCTGTAGAGCCAGGGGTGACCAAGGGCCAGGCACGGAAGCTGTGGCCCTCAGTCCTGTCCAGGGCACCAAGGCTCCTGCCACCCACATGGACAGTCTCTGTGTCCCCACCAGGCTTCTTCAACATGGATGGAGAACCCAAGAGCATGACCTGCCCCCCCACAGGCATCCCCGAGGACGTGTTGACCCACATCGGCACTGTGGCCAGCTCTGTGCCCCTGGAGGACTTTAGGATCCACACAGGTGAGGTTGCTTTGTAGATCTGGTGTCACCATGATCCCAGATCGGACTCTGTCTCCCTAGGAGATGGGTTGGACACCAAGTGAGGCAGTGTGGCTTGTCCCTTTGCAGCCTCTTGATGCTGGGCTCAGATCTTGAAGCCTCGTGTGCCGGGGTGTTCGCCATTGTGGCTCCTTGCAGTGGAAACATGGATGCCATAGTCTGCCTAGCTGCAGGGACAGCCTTGGGGGCCTCCCTGAGCTGAGCCGTGGAGCAGCGCTTCTGTGGAGGGCGTTGGGGTCTGGCAGGACTCACAGGGACTAAGGGCAGCCTGGTCCCTCCACTGAGTCAGCCAAGCCCACTGTGGTGTGGTTGCCAGTGTAGCCATTTGGTTTTGCTTAAAAAGTTCAGGGATCCTCTGTCTGGAGTAGCTCCAGGATGCACACAAAGGCTCAGGCTTCTGGGCACCTGCTCAGGATGAGCAGTGAGAGAGATGAGCAGGATGAGCTCGGGAGAGCGTGAGCGCCAAACCCTGCATGTCACAGGAGTACTCTGCTCGGCATGTGAGACTGAGTGCCTGGCTTCCCCTCTCTGAGCCTTGGCCTCCTCTTCTGGAAAGTGGAGACACAGGGAATGTTAGTGGGGGGCTTGAGGCCCTAGCTCAAGTGGCTGCTGTGCTTATTGGGGCTGGGGTCAGGCCCCTGCACCAGCCTCACCCCCTGCAGCCTGCCAGTGCCTGCCTCAGCTGTCCCAGCAGGTGTCCAGCCCCTCATGGCCTCCTTCCCTGTCCCCCAACTCCTAATCCTCACAGGCCTCTCCCGCATCCTGCGCAGCCGAGCAGACATGACACGGAAGCGGCTGGTAGACTGGGCCCTGGCCGAGTACATGGCCTTTGGCTCCCTGCTGAAGGAGGGCATCCATGTGCGGCTCAGTGGGCAGGATGTGGAGCGGGGCACGTTCAGGTGAGGCGGGCTCTGGGTCTTGTCCCCTGACTGTGCACCATGGCTTCCAGGTCTGGCTGAGGCCTTTGTAGCCCATGCCACCATCGTCTCAACCCCACCCTGGACATGATTAGAGCAGGTGATCAACACTGGGCTCATCACCATCTCTGGTCCTCACCATTCTTTATTTTTACTTTTTGATAAACTGTTGTCAGGCCATCCTTATCTTGCCTATTGAGAGTTAGAATCCAGATGGGGACTCCAGGGGGCTTCATACCACATTATCCAGTCATGGTGGTGTGACTTCCAGGGAAGGCCATATTTTTACATCTACGCACAGCCCTGGGCAGCCACTCTGCACCCTGGGCAACACTGAAGTACCTGCCAGGACTTTGGGTTTGCCAGGTGCCCACTGTGCCAGACCAGGACACTGTTTCATGTTTACTGCCTGCCAGGAAAGAGGCTCAGGCCTGTGGGATAGGCAGGGAGGTGCCCAGTTCTGCCCTGCTCCTGGTAGGTTGGCCAGATGAGGACCTAGAGGGGCTCTGACCTTTAAGTCTTGCTCAAACACCCTTATCATGCCACATGGGCAGCACTGACTGGGGCAGACAAGAGAGGTGAAAGGGGCCAGGCTGTTGTGGCTTCCTTCTCAGTAACTGGCTACCCATGCTATGGGGCTCTGCAAGTTTCTGGCCCAGTGACAAAGCCAGCCTGCCTCCTCCCCTCAGCTTCCCTGCTCTGGGACAGGTGCTGGCCCATCTGCCCTCCATCCTACCCTGGGTCTATCTCTCCTCAGCCACCGACACCATGTTCTCCATGACCAGGAAGTTGACCGGAGGACGTGTGTCCCAATGAACCACCTCTGGCCTGACCAGGCCCCCTACACCGTGTGCAACAGCTCCCTGTCAGAGTATGGAGTCCTGGGTGGGTCCAGTGGGCCCAGAGGGGGGAGGAGAAGGGCAGAATGGAGACATCAGGGGGCTGGCACTGGGGTGGCCCTATCTGGGGACATGAGGAACCAATCTTCAGGGGTACCAATTGGTGTACAAGAGCCCTCTGCTTGCACCTGGGGGGCTCTGTGGACACCAGTGCCCTATATCTGGGCACTAGCTGCAGGCCTAGGCAGAGGGTATGGCAGAACTGCTGTGGGCCACAGCCCCCACCTGGCTGTGAGCCTGGCCAGCCACCATGCTCCCAGCCATCTCCCTCTGTGTCTGGCATCCTCGGAGCCCTGTGCTGAGGTCCTCACTGTGCCCATCCTACTGGCTGACCTCGCCTCAGTCCTTAGCTGGATGCCCCTTCTCACTGTCGTTAGCCTGAGTCCCCGTCCTGTCCCTCAGAGCCTCTTCCTCCTCTCCTGGCAGCTCTGAATGTGGTTTGGAGGTCCTCCTGGCACATGGTCCCTGTGCCTCCACAGAGTATCTTTCGGTCTGGCTCTGGGCTATATGAGGCTGAACCTAGTCATGTGTGATGAGGGCTGAGCGTGGCATCTCAGGAGGAAACAGGCCTTGGATGTGTGCTTGCCCACTGCAAAGATGCTGGCTGGGCCAGCGTGCTGAGGGAGGGCCGGCTTGGCTGGAGCATCCATCCATGTTTCCTGTCCAGGCTTTGAGCTGGGCTACGCCATGGCCAGCCCCAACGCCTTGGTCCTCTGGGAGGCTCAGTTTGGTGACTTCCACAACACAGCCCAGTGCATCATTGACCAGTTCATCAGCACGGGCCAGGCCAAGTGGGTGCGGCACAACGGCATCGTGCTACTGCTGCCCCACGGCATGGAGGGCATGGTGAGCCACCCAGGGTGGGTGCTGGCATGTCTAGAGTGGCCAGGGGCCCTCAGCCCAGCAGGAGCAGGCAGGCTGGGGGCTGGGTGGCCTCTGTGTGTTCCGCCTCATGCCCATACCTCATCTGAACACGGAAGAATCAGAGCCTCCAGGCTGGGGCCGCCTTAGGGGGGATGAGTGAGTGGCTTTCCCAGGCTGTTCTGGAGGGTGAGTGGCCCATGTAGCCAGCTTGCCTCTTCTTGCTGGCCCATGTCCCAGATTCTTGGTGCTTCCTGTGGCTCAGGCACCAAGTGAGGTCCTGTTCCTGAGCAGCCAGCCAGAGCCCTCCCAGCCTGGGGTCCCTGACATCCAGGGCTCTGTCCTGTGCGCGTGCCCTGGGCCATCTTGTATTTGCTCACAGGGCCCGGAGCACTCGTCAGCACGGCCTGAGCGGTTCCTACAGATGAGCAATGATGACTCGGATGCCTACCCTGTGAGTGTGGCTGGCCAGGGCCCGAGGCAGTGGACACTCCTCCCCTGGGCCACAGGGCAGCCCACCCATGAACGGCAGTGGCCGCTCCAGCTGCCCCACCCCGCAGGTCTTCACTGAGGACTTCGAGGTTAGCCAGCTCTATGACTGCAATTGGATCGTGGTGAACTGCTCCACGCCGGCCAGCTACTTCCACGTGTTGCGCCGGCAGATCCTGCTGCCCTTCCGCAAGCCAGTGAGTGCCGGCCTCCCCACCTGTCCACCCACAGTGCATTGCAGTGCAGGTAGAAGGTGGGGACCACACGGGCAGGGGCCGCTGGCAGCCAGGCATGTGTTTCCCTTGCAGCTGATCATCTTCACGCCCAAGTCCCTGCTGAGGCACCCGGAAGCCAAGTCCAGCTTTGACCAAATGGTATCTGGTGCGTGCTTGCCCAGGCGACTGGGGCATCTGCACTGGGGATGCAGCTCTTTGGGACCCCGTGGCCTATGGTGCAGCTTCTGTGCTGGAGACTACATCTTCCCCTCTGTCTGAGGCTCTGTGAACCCTAGGAGAGCTCCCAGGGACCAGCTTCCAGCGGGTGATCCCAGTGCCCATGAGCCCTGTAGTGAGGAGGTGGGAACGATGGCCCCTTCAGGTCACTTGGGATAAGGAGCGTGCTGGACCCTCAGCCACATTAGGGCTTCCTGGCTCTGCAGGTGTGCCCAAGGGAAAGAGCCTAGCAGCGCTGCCAGTCACTGGGCCTGAGTGTCCTCTGTCTGCTCACTAATCACTCACCCATTCGTCCAGTTTCTTGACTTGTGAGCCAAGAAGACTTTGCTGGCTCTAGGGACTTGTCCCCTGTGGGAGCTCTTGACCTTGACCTGGGGTTGTGGGGGGAGTCAGATGAAGCCCCAGAGGACCCAGTGTTCAACTGGAGGTGTGGCTCAGGGAGAGTCTGAGGGGTAGGCATGGGGTCCCCAGGGTAACAGGAGGACTGAGAAGGTCATATGGGGCGGGCAGGGCCAGGAAGAAAGGGCCTCAGTTATGTGGACAGGCATTTGCTTTTTCACTTGTGTATGTCTGTCCCCTTTTATGGGGGAAGGTAGCTGAATCAAGTAGCTCAGAGTTCAGAGGTTGGGTTGACTGACTGGTGCTGGCTCCTCTTCTGGGGCTCGCAGTTGGTGCCCTGTGCTGTGGGATCCTCACTGGGTACAGCAGTTCAGGGACACTGCAGTAGCTTTCCCAGAGGTTTGACAGTATGATGGGCCTGGCACACAGTGTACCCTCAGGGAAGGAAAGTGGGCAGGCTATGGGCTACAGTGGGAGGAAGGAGCTCAGTGCCTACCCAGGCATCTGCTCAGCTTCCTGCCTGCTGAACAGGGGCTGGGAGGTCCAGTGAGAGATTGTGCAGCTGGAGGGAGCAGGTCTGTGCAGATGGTGCCATCATGGTGCATCATGTCACCACCTGCCCTTCAGGGGCTGTCCCCATCTCACTCCCAAAACCCTGCACCCAAACAGTGCTACCAAGGCTCTGCCCTAGGGCCCTCCTCCACCCATCTCTGTGACATCTCAGGGTGCTCTCATGCTATCTTTTGGGACTCAAACCATGGAGAGTCTGCAGCCTTGGGGGCACTCCAGGAGCCCATGCTCCTTGTGGCTATCCCCATCCACTGTGCCCCTTTGGTCTTCCAGGGACCAGCTTCCAGCGGGTGATCCCAGAAGATGGGAAGGCAGCACAGGCTCCGGGGCAGGTGCGACGGCTCATCTTCTGCACAGGAAAGGTGTACTATGACCTGGTGAAGGAGCGAAGCAGCCAGGGCCTGGACGGGCAGGTGGCCCTCACACGCCTGGAGCAGGTGTGGCAGACCCTCTTGGGTTTGAAGCTGTGGGGGGCAGGTGGGGTTGTAGGCAGTGTGCCAGCCAGGCCAAGCAGGCTATCAATGCCTGTGTGCACCACTTGACTCTATTGCACCCCTCTTCTCTCCCACCAGATCTCCCCATTCCCCTTCGACCTGATCAGGCAGGAGGCAGAGCGGTTCCCAGGCGCCGAGTTGGTGTGGTGTCAGGAAGAGCACAAGAACATGGGCTACTATGACTACATCAGCCCACGCTTCATGACCATCGTTGGCCGAACCCGGCCCATATGGTACAGATGCAGGCCTTCATCTCCCTGAGCCTGCAGAGGGAAGGAGAGAGGAGGGAGGAGGAGGAAAGCTGGCCTTTGGTTTATGCCTCAACCAGAGCTGAACTGCAGAACCTCTTGCCTATCTCAAGCCTCCTCTGTATATGGCCTCTGAGAGCCCTGGGCTCTCCTTGTGATGATAGGGTTAGGCCGGAGAGACCAGCCCACCCAGGCAAGTAGGGAGGGCAGTTGCTCAGTGCCCCTTGTTGCTCTGTTTGTCCTCGGGAAGACAGGTAGGAGATCGTGACCTCCTCTGTTGTCTTCATGGGTGAGTCTGGTGACCATGATGGGTATCTTGTGGCTGGTGCCCAGGCAGGAAGGCAGGTGTGTGCGGAGTGCCCTTCCTGTACTGCCCTCGCCCTTTTGTTCTCCTCAGGTATGTTGGCCGTGAGCCCGCCGCTGCACCAGCCACAGGAAACAGGAACACTCACCTGGTGTCTCTAAGGAAGTTTCTGGACACCGCCTTCGATCTCCGGGCCTTTGAGGGAAAGACATTCTAGAGTGGGTGATGCCGGCCTGGTTCTTGAGCTGGGGGCTCAGGATGCTGGGAGAGTGGGCTGCTGGGCCCCAGGATGTAGCACACTCCTGGCCTCTATATCAGGCTGGCTTTGGCCTGTGTGTCTGTGTCACCATCAGGACTGAGGGGTCTGATGGGGAGGTACATATCCTGTGTCCTCTAGCACCTGGCCCCTTCTAGACGTGGTGTGCAGCTTCTGCGTCTGTAATGTTCATGACCTGGAACTCTACTGTCGCCCATTCCTGTGCTGTCCAGCTTGGCTGCTGCTCGCCCTATCCATGTTAATCTAGATCCCAGGGGAAGCTGTGATGTGAGCTCTTAGAAGTAGGGCAGCGACCCACACTGCAGCCACTGTGCCCTTCATGGGCATGTCCTATGGGACATGGCTCACAGGTACCAAAGTAGAAACCAAATATAGAGAAATAAAAAAGATGCTGCTAAAAAAGATTCGCTGTCCTCACATCATGTTGTGGAATTGGAGGACAGCTGTGTGGGAGGGTGGGCTGGCAGCAGGCGGGGCAGGCAGAGATCAGTCTGTCTTCCCCCTGGGCTTGGACTTTGCTCCAGGAGGCTGCAGCACAGAGCAGAACTGGTCTGTCTGTCTGTCTCCATCCCAGAGCACTTCCTCAGTGCTATGTGCCGGGGAGAGAGGGCTCCTCTAACTCAGAGTTTTGCTGGGCTGGAACAGTCAGGGATGGCTTCTTGGAGAGGGAGGTGACCCAGAAGGTCCACCCACAAGGCTGGCATGGGAGCAGCCTAAAGAAGCAGCCAGCCTGGGTGGGGTGCTCGTCCCTCAGCCTCAGACAGAGCTTTTTGGGCACACTTTGAATTTGACTGATGGGGTACTCAAAGTGAAAACAAAGTAAAAATGTTAGGGCACAGTAGGTAGCATGCCTGCTGCACCCCAGGCCCTCTGTTGGATAACGTCCACGTGACCAAAGGTTCTTTAGCCTTCACTGGGGTTTTAAGTAAGGAAACTAAGGCTCATACAAGGTTACCTGCCCCAGTCACATGCCAGGGGAGTGCTGGGGACTTGGCTTCTGCCCATCGAAGCGAGCTCTTGCAGGAGTGCATGGTGGGCACTTCCCACAGCTGTGATGGCAGCGCCTGGCAGGATACCACAAGCACCTGGGTCAGGACAGGGGCCCTCTGTCTGCATGGTGATGGGCAGCCCCACAGCAGTGCACATGCTGTCCCCTCCTTGCCAGAAGCCTGCAGGTAGGCCATGGGGGTTCCTGTAGAAGGAGAGATAACACCATCCGATTACCCAGCCAGGGAAAACCAAGCACACAAGAAAGGGCTCCAAACTGCAAGCTGGCACCTACCCGGGACATACAGTGAGTTCGCGGGACAAGCAGATGCTATGCGTAAGCTCTAGTGACTTCCAAGGGCCAGGAGGGCATCACTACTATGACAAGCAGACTCCTTTAAAAGTAGTTAAACTCAGATTTAGAAAATACCAAACACTGCCGAAATATAAACCTTAGTACATCATCACAGAGCAGATACAGCTGAAATGAAAAAGAAGTTTGGAGCTAAGGCCAAGGGATTCTCCTGTGAGAGAAGAAGAACAAAGATTCTTTTTAACCTTTTCTTGAAAGACACGTGTGGAAGGCACAGCATGCACAGCTTGGCTGCGCACAGAGCAGGAGTCCCGGGAAAACCGGGAGCTGCTGGGGCAGGCATTCTGCCCGCGACCGTGCCAGGTTCCCGGCTTTGCAAGCATGGGGAAGACGGCAGACAGGCTGCCTGGGATGCTTTCTTAAAGCTGAATCTAAGTGGGCATGGTGGTACATGCCTCTTACCTCAGCAGTGGGAGGCCGGGGCAGGAGAGTCGCTGGAGTTCAGGGTGAGCTTGCACCACAGTGAAGAACTACCTCAAAAAACTAAAAGAAAAAGAACAAATGAATATAAATCTACAACTATATTAAAGAAGTACATTACCAATGAATTGTTTGTTCCCTGTTATTTTCTAAATTGTAAGAGTTCCTCCTATAATCTGTATACAAGTCTTTATCAGATGCTATATGTTTTGAAAAGATTATTGGTCCGTGGCTTTTTAAAAAATATATTTGGTTGTTGTAGGGTCTCACTGCGCAGCTCGGAATTGTGGTGATCCTCCTGTTTTCAGCCTCCACAACACCAAGATTACTGGCATGCACCATGCTCCATTACACCTGGACTCTGGCTAGTTAGCCTGCCCTGGGGGTGGGGCTGGGTATTGAACTGTGGTCCCTGCGTTTGCCTAAGCTTGCCTAAACAGGCACTTTAGTCCGCTGAGCTATCTTGCTGGCCCCCGGCTTGCCTTTTTTTTTTTTTTTTTAACAAACTGTGGCAGGTTTTATTAATGAGAAATTCTGCTTGGTTTCTTTTTCACCGACCTGCTCTGGCATGCTTCTAATGATATCAGAATCACCTGGATCCATGATTGCCAGTGTGCGTACTCTGTAGTGTTTTCCACATGCTGTGCCCAGCTTGATATTATTGCCGCTGTAGTGATGGACACTAGTTTTGGCCAACATGGCCTATGTCCCGAACCAGCAGGTCAGTCAACGAAGGTCACCTGGGAGAGGAGCAGGGAATTGAGGAGGGGACAAAGGACAGGAGATGCAAGAAATGAAGATAAGACAGGATTCTGATCAAGTCTCATTTATGGGAGGTGCTGGGTATATATAGTAGAGGCATAGGGAAATGACATTGGTGGGTAAAAGGGGCGAGTAACTAGGAAACCGGGCTATGACAGGAAGTCCCACCTCCTGGGCAGAGCAGGAGACTTATGGGAAATAGACGGGGTAAGAACTAGGAACCTAGCTCAGCAAAGGTAGGGAAGGAGGAAGTCAGTGTCACTAATGACGCTGATGCACCAAGAGAATTTTATAGGTCAGAGGCAC
>NDGM011062573.1:0-17260 GCA_002564305.1 Octomys mimax
GCCAGGCCGTAGTCGGTGAAGAGCACAGTCTCGCGGCGGCATGTGGGGCAGGAGATGAACTTGTACTTCGGACAGGACTCGTACAGGATCTGCAGACATTGCTCACATACCGAGTGCAGGCAGGACAGCACGCGGGGCCGTCGCTGGGTGACGTTGTAGGTGTGCCCGCAGGTGGGGCACTCCAGGGGCTCCCCTGCTGCTGGGGCCCCTGATGCCGACGAGCCTGCGGAGGCCGCTGAGCTGGGCCGAATCACATACTGATTCACAATCACCTCGTCCGCAGGTGCCACGCAAGGGAATCCCAGTTCCGCGCTGCCTTTGCGGGGTCTCCGTGGCAGGGGTGGGGTGTGGGGTGTCCCTTCCAAGGCAGGCATGTCCCCACCACAGGCCTGGTTGACAATGATCTCTGTGTCGGAGGGCCAAGCACGCTTGGGTGCCAGAGTGGGGGCGGGCCGAGGTGCAGGCGGGTAGCAGGGGGCAGCGGCTGGAAGCTCGGGGAACTTTTCAGGGTGCACGATCTTCATGGCCTCCATCTTGAGGATGACATGTGGGCCCTTCAGGCAGGACATGAGGAGGCCCGGCCAGCCACTGCCCACCTCGGGCCCAGGGTCAGCTAGCATCCGGCTGTCTCCAGTCACACCAGATGTTCTGGTGGGCGGGGGCGTTGGATGGGGGCGTGGGGGAAGACGGGGGACAGCATCCTGGTCCAGCCCAGTTTGATGGAGACCCCGGCCGCCCCGTGGACTTCGGGGGGCGGCCGGTGAGACCTGGGGGGGCAGAGTGCCCCCCAGTGGCCACAGTGCCCTCTCTNAGGGGCAGGGGGGTGTGGGAGGCTGCCCAGGGCTTGGGGTCTGGCCCAGGCGCTCACCCAGGGTCTCTGGCTGTAGAGGCTGGCCCGGGGGCGCTGGGGGAGGTCCCCCTGCAGCCAGGGTCAGCAGTCCCCGGGCCGGGACATCGGGGCAGGCAGGGGCTAAGTGGGCCCCATGGCTCCAGGACAGGGCGCCCAGGGAAGGCAGCTAGCCTGAGCCCTGGCTGCAGGAAGCCCCGGGCTGCAGGCTCCTCGGCGCGAGCAGAGGCGAGGCCTGCACCAGGTCTGAGCTGCGGGCAAGAGGCGGCGTGAGCGCAGCGCGCGCGAGCCCACAGTCCAGCGCGCCATCGCCCCCGCTCCCGCCCTGCACAAAGACCCAGGCGACCGACCTCTGACCCCGACCTCCTCCGCAGGGTCCTGACCTCGCAGGCCCGGCCCCTCCCTTGCCCCTCCCAGAAGCTGGCGCTCCTACTCCAGCTATCCGGGGAGCAAGGCGCCCCGCCCGGCCGCGCCCCTCCCCCGCTCACCTGCCCCAGCCTGGCGTCCTCGGCTGCGCGCCGCCGCCGCAGAGGTTGTTTCAAAGGCAGGCCCGGACGCGGCGCCCGCCCTTCGCCAGCGGCTCCAAGGCTCCTGCGGCGACCCTGACGATGGCGGGAGCGGGCGGTACCCGGGGGAGCGGGCGCGGGGCTCAGCTAGGCAGAGGCAGGTGCGTGCGAGCGTGGCGCGCTCTGCGGCGGAGGCGCGGGGACCGCAGTGCGCGCGGCGCCCGCCCGCGCCCGCAGCGCCACCCCCTGTCTGGGGACCCGCTCGGGGTCCGCGGGGCGGGGCCAGCCTCTCACCGCCCCTGGGTCTGCTCAGGGCCCGGCTCCCGCCGCCTGGTCTCCCTCTTGCTTGGAGAGGCTCAGGACCCCCGCAGCGCCCCGTGCCCCCCTCCTGAGCCCGACCAGGTTGACACTGGATTGTGATCAGCACCTCCACCCAACTCTGGAAGGGAAATCCTTTCTCCTCACATTTCGAGACCCCACAATGACCACGTGGGAGGGGGACCTGCGAGTGTTTCCCCCCCCCTCCGCACCTGCTTTGCTACCCCCAGGGGCTCGGTGGGTGCCTGAGTCCTCTGCTCCCCGCTGTGCCCAGGACCCGCCTACTCCGAGAGATGAGAATGGGCGGTCGAGAGATGTGCCAGAGCATGGGCCGGGGCGGAGGACCCCAGGAAGGTGGGTGGGGGAGCGCGGGCACACGGAAGGTTGGAGTGTTTGGCAGGCCACGTGCTGGGCGGAGGCCTGCCTATCGACGACAGTCACCTGCTTGGGCAGGGCTGCCCTGGCATCCTGTCGGGAGAGCACGCGCGCCCTGTCACGTCATGCCGTGTGCTAACCTGACCCACCCGTGGGGCGCCCCATTCTTTTCTGCTTCCTCCTCCTGGCCTCTCTGGCCTAGCTACACCCCTGCCTGTGGGAGCCTACGGGGGGCGGGGGAACGAGGTCAAGCTGGCGACTGCAGGCTAGGGGGCCTCCGGAGTGTCATTTCTTGCCCTGCCAGGCTACCGTGGCGTGTGGCCGCCCCTCTGCCTGCACTGGACCCTGCACGGAACTGGGCAGCCTAGCGCCCCTTAAGGCCGCAGCCCCTCTGTCCTTTACACTGCGTTCCTGGGGAGCTAAATAGGGCCGGGCTGGGTGGCACCGTGGGAACCCAGGCGGCATCTGGGCTGATTCAGCGAGGGCAGGTGTGTGGGAGGTCCCTGAGCAAGAGCGCCTCAGGAGGGGCGGCGGGCACGACAGGGGCTACCAGCGGGGAAGGCGGCGTAAGAGGTCCCGAGCCCACCGGGTCCTCTGCTCGATAACCCTAACCCTAACTGGCCCCCGGCGCCGCGGGGAGGTCCTGGCCTTAGGCCCCTCCCCTTGCCCGAGGGCCCGCCTCAGGGAGAAGCCCCGCCCCGCCGATCGGAACTGGGCGTCCAAACCGGGTCTTTGGGAAACCCTGAAACGCAGCGCAGAGGCTTATGGGGAGTAAAGTTTCCACCGAACGCTGCCTCCTCGCTCGCGCTTGCGCCGGCTCCGCCTCTCAGCGAGGGCCGGGGTGGGGTTTGCACGGCCGGGGCGGTGCTTCCTGCGCCTGCGCAGTAAGTCCTAGTGGCCCTACGCAGGCGGCGGTCTGAAGACCCGCTGTATCCCAGGGACAGGTCTCGGGAGCGTGTATCAAGGTCGCTCTAGCCAGCTACACGCGGGCCGTCCCGGTCGCACTAGGCTGCGGCCACATACAGTTTGGTCCCGCCTTCCTCGTGCTTCCCAGCATGCGAGGACTGCCGGTCGCTGTTGCGCAGGGGACCCCCACGACTGTCGGGCCCGGCGTGGTGTTTGCACCATTGTCACTCCACAGCGACCCCAGAGGGGCTTGGCCTGCAAAGATGGGGCGCAGGGCCGGGAGCGTTCCCCTAGCCCCTCTTCCCGAAGAAGGTCACTTGTGACTGAAGCGCTTGTGACCAACTGGAATCTATGAGATTTATCCACGAAGGTGTATCGATCATTATTTATTACTTAGAAAAGTAATGCCCCCCAAAAAAGAAAGAAAGAAAAGTAATATCCCCTGCACCCTAGCCTTGGTAGTGGTGGTGGTGAGGCCGGGTCAGGGAGGAGCTCTGCCCCTGCCTGGGCCTTTCGGGGAATGAGGGTGAGCAGGGCCCGTGGAATCTGGGCCTAGACCCACATCCTTCCTGGGTCCATGACCCAAGGCCTCCTTGTTGCGCCACGGCCTGGATTCGTGGTCACTGAGTCAGCTGCTTGGCAGTGCCCCTCAGAGCCTAAGCTGTGGCTGCCGCCCACCTGAGGACCAGGGGTGGGACAGCTACTGTGCTCCAGTGGCTGGAACCCCAGCCTTGAGTCCCGCCCCAGAACCACACCCTTCCCTAGGAGGGAAAAGGCAGCTGCTCGCTCCACACACAGGCACTGGGAGGACAGACGCTGCCGCCGCCACTGCAGGTGAGTCCTGGCCTAGGGACAGGAGGTCCCCTGCACTTCCCTCACCATACAGCTGCATCTCCCAGCCCCCACTCCATTCCCAGATCTGTCCTAGAGGCAGTGCCTGGACACCAGGGGTGGCAGCTGGAGACGCTGGCTCTGGCTTATGCCTGGAGTCACACTGGCACGTGGACCTGCACACCCTGCACTCTCTTGGTGCTGGCTTCCAGCGCCCCAAGGGGGCTCCTCCTGGGGGGGTGTTCTCTTGCAGACTCTTGGACAGCAGCCCCAGCCCTTGAGCCAGTGTCTGTGTCTGCCTGCCCCACAGCCTGGCATGGACCCCCACGAGATGATCGTCAAGAACCCATATACCCACATCAGCATCCCCCGGGCTCAGCTGCGGCCCAACCTGGGGCAGCACTTAGAGGGAGTTTCCTCCTCATCTTCGTTCCCGGAGACTCAGCTTCTGCCCACAGTGACCTGCACCCCAGGGCCAACCCGCATCCTGCAGCCTATTGAGGCTGATGTGCCCAAGGGGGCCAAAGGGGCCAAGGGGGCCAAGGGGGCTGTGCCCAGTCAGAGCCAGCAGTCCTGGGAGCAGCCCTGCAATCCCTATGGCAGTGGGCAGCGCCCAGCGGGACTGACCTATGCCGGCCGACCACCCATGGGGCGTGGTGATGACATCGCTCACCACTGCTGCTGCTGTCCCTGCTGTTCGTGTTGCCACTGCCCGCCATTCTGCCGCTGTCACAGCTGCTGCTGTGTGATTCTCTAGCCCACCCACTGTGGGGCACTGGCCTCTGCTTGTGGCCAAGGTGGTGCTGGACATTAGAGGCAACCATTGTCACAGAATCTGCCCTGCTCTGGACAAGGACACTGTCCATGTGACAGGCTGCTGGCCCTTTGGAGCAGTCATGGGCACTGGCCATAACACTGGCTGCAGGGCCCAAGCAATAAAGCAGGGTGAGCTTTGTACCAGCGACTGGTTCTTTTGGCTGGGCCCTTTGGGAGGGTGTCCTGGACCAGGCAGCTGTATCTGCCCGAAGCACACATGTATCTGTGCGTGCACACACTGTCCCCAGCTTCACTGGACCTCTCAGGCACCGGCAAGCCCCTACTTAGTGACATCTCCACTCAACCTGCCCGACAGATCTCAGGTTTGTCTGGGGGTGGTGAGAGGATGGGAGACAGTCCACCACCCGGGTCAGGACTACACTCATGGGCCAAGGCTGGGACGGTGAATGGCAAGCCCTGGGGCTGATCCCCAAGGCATATAGCAGGGGATGCCACACATGACACCCAGGAGCCCTTCAAGAGGCCTCCAGCAGGTTGGCAGGATGGTGCCAGTGGGGCTGGTGGCACAGGTTTCAGGGAGTGGAACAGGATGAGCCTGGCCCACTGAGTCATCTCCCAGCCTTGGTCAGACATTTTTCTGCTGCTTTCCTCTGGGCTGGCCTTCCTGGGGAAGGGCCTGGATCAGGCCTTGAAGGCCAGACCAGGAAGGGGCTGGAAGAGGAGCCCAAGTGTCTGAGAGTATCTGGTAAGGCCATCGGACATATGCTGAGCTCTGGGATGCCAGGACAGGGAGTGTGTGGGGAGCTGGCATTTCCAGAGCAGGGTAGACACAGCACTGTGTGGAGGTGGGAGCAGAGCTGGCCTTACAGGACAGACGGGTCCTCCTGTGGCCAGCTGTCCCCTGACACATCGTGCCTGGCCACAAGGCAGGGAAGGGCTGTGTAATAGGTGGAGGTCCAGGGTGCAGGGCAGGCAAGTCATTGCTGGACTCCTGGCCAGGCTCTTGGGGCCAACCTGCCCAGCCTGAGGCATGAACCTGTCTGACCAGTCCTGCAGGCCAACTGGGGTGTGCTGTGTGGGGGTGCATATGCATGACCACTCTACCCTCATCTTCCTGTGGGGCTGTGGAGGGTTCGAGAGGCCCCTACCAACCCGTCCCCATCCCCTGGCTCTCCCAAGCCTGCTCTGCCCGTGACCAGAGCAGGGGGCACCCTGGCGGCACATCTGAGAATTATAGCCCACTGCCCACTGGGATGGCCCTTGTGAGGGAATTGAGATGCCACGCACGGTACGTGAGCGCCATCTGGGGCCAGGATGGGAACACCACAGCCCTGGTGAGGATGCCAGAGCCCTGCCACCAGGACAAAGATGAGGCCTGCTGCAGAGGAGCAGGGGCTGGGCCCTGTGCCAGTGGGGCAGGAAGGTGTCCTGGAGGAGGTTATGTGCCCTAAGGCTGCAGGATGGGCACTACCAGCCAAGACAGGAAGAGTGATGGAGTGGACATGGAAGGGAAGGGAACCTTGTCTTTGAAGCTGTGGAAATTGAAGCCAGGGCCTTCCCACACGCTAGGCAAGTGCTCTGCCACCCAGCGATAGCCCAGAGGAGGGGGTCCCATTTATGTGGTCCACATGGGCCTTGACCTCACAGTGCAGCTCAGGCTGACCTCCAGGTTGCCATCACCCTTTGGCCTCAACCTCCCCTGTCTGGGTTATAGGCGTGAGCTTCCACGCCCCCTTCAGGCCAGTTTTTGAGACAGGTTCTCTTAAACTGCCTAAGCTGGTCTCAAAATTGAGATCTTCTCAGTCTTCTGAGTAGCTGGGATGGCAACATGAGCCGCCACCCACCTAGTTTGACAGAAGGAAGCTTTAGGGGAGGGCAGGGAGGCCAGGCACAGGGAGGCCTGGGGGAGGGGGTCTGGTGGCAGCAAGCTCAGGGGGAGGGGTCACCTTATCTCCTGCTTGCAGCTGTAGCATGAGATCCAGTTGCAGCGCTTTGTGGCTGAAAGGGGAGCCCACTCCGCAGCCCAGCCGCCACCTACCTCCTGTTGCCTGGCCTATGCGGGCAGTAATGCGAGCCCAGAGCAGGAGCTCCAGGGTGCCCCGGGGCCCTGCCCTCCTGTTCCGGCCACCTTCTGGCTGGACATAACTGCCCAGAGGAACAGATGCAGGTAAGAGCGGCTGCGGCTGCGGCTGGCTGGGTGGAGGGGCAGCACTAGCAGGAGGCTGTGGGTGGTAAGGGAGTCACGGCCAGCCATCAGGACATTGCCCAGGCCTGTGTCTTTCCGCCCTCAGCAGCCCCCCAAATGCGCAGTTGTCTACAGCCCATGGCCTGGTTCCTGGACTTGTGGGCCAGCACCCACACATGCTGCATGTTGCAGTGGTAGGGAATGTGGGCTGTGACCTGGACCACTGTCCCCGACCACCTTCCTGCCCAGGATGTTGCAACCTGAGGGGTCCTGCGCCCTGGAGGAGGGGGCGGCCCCCGCAGCTCGGCGGAACGACTGCATCATCTGCTGCTCAGCCTACGACCTCAGTGGGCACCTGCCCCGCCGCCTCTACTGCGGCCACACCTTCTGCCAGGCGTGTGTGCGACAGCTGGACGCTCTGGCCCACGAGCAGCGCTGGATCCCCTGCCCACAGTGCCGCCAGAGCACACCCACACCACGTGGAGGGGTGGCCATGCTGGACCTAGACCTGGCTGCCTTCCTGGCTGTCAAGGCTGAGCGGGAGCCAGCAAGAGCAGAACCCTGGGTCCCTGCACCCCTCAAGGTCGAGGCTGCAGTCACAGAGCAGCCGGCTGGGCTCTGCCCCACCCTGGGCATCCAGCCCAGCTTCCCCCGGCCTCAACACTGTTGCTGCTGTGGTTGTGGCAGTTCGTGCTGGCGACTCCCCAGCAGCCCCGAGGCCTGAGGCCTGACCAGCCTTGCAGGAGGACTGCTGCCCAGGATTTGCCGCTGGGAATCATAGCCACACGCGTCCACCTAGAGCCCTTGGCAGCTCACCATCTGGGTGGAGCCCCAGGTGGCTTCTTACAGTGCTGCCAACCCCACCATGGACACCTGCAGGCCACAGCAGGTGTCAGAGACTGTGTAAAAGGCTGGTGACTAAACCACCCCAGTGGTCTGACTGTGTGCCTGGCTGGGACCCTTCTGTCAGTGACGTGAAAGCTAGGCACGGGCGCAGCTTAGATGTGGCTGCTGTGGTGGCCAGTCCCAACACGTGGGCACAGGCCAAAGTGCAGGGCCAGACCACAGCTGGTCCTGAGTGGCAGGGCCAGGGCAAGGGCCCCTCTCCCAGGGAGAGAGCCAGGAGTGAGGCAGGGCCGCTTCCTTATTCCCTGACCTACACACAAACTGAATTTCACCCCACTCCACAGGGTTAGTTCTCTGGGCTTGTCACGTGTCTGGTGCTGTTCTAGGAGAGCACCATGCTAGGGGCTAGCGCAGGCACCAGAGACAGCATTGTGGGGGCCAGCTCTGACCCCAGAGCGGGAGAGGACTCACCTGAGGTCGCAGAGCTCCTGTATATCCTTGACACAGACCCCCAGAAGGGTGCAGAGGCTGAGGCAGCCATCCTCCCAGTTCTGGGCTGCTGCAGTGAAGGAGCCATTACCCAGCAGCCCCTGAGAGCGCCCCCTGCAAGGGGGCAGGGAAGAGAATGCGCTGAGTGGACGCCAGCCCTCCTGCTTGCCTGGGCAAAGTCCCCCATGCCCCTGAAAACAAGCCCGGCCCTCCCCAAACCTCTCTGCAGCAGCCAGGGACACTGTGCCCTATACCTGACTCAGAGCTCACCACCTGCCTGCAGAAACCTGCCATGCACACACACCTGGCGTGAGGGCTTCCTCCCACATCTGCAGGGCCAGAGAGGACCTGATGATCTGCAGGTCCCCAGGGAACATGGTGGGGAGGACAGAGCCTCCGACTCGTGGCTCGGGGAGCACGCACCATGTTGGGTCACAGACTCCTCCTGGTGGACGTGGGCACCCAGTGTCCAGCCCAGCAATCCCTTGGCCTGAAGTGGGGTGCATGCACAGGAGACACCACACTGCAAAGGGGGCTGCTAGCTGGGGCTCAGAGCTCCTACCCTTGGGTGACAAGGCCCAGGGGCTCTAAGACCAGGCCGGTTCCCCTCGGGGGCCTTAGCACTTGGGTAAACATTAATGGGGCTCAGGACATAGCAGGTCATGTGGGCACCCAGTGAATCTTTGACCTGCTGCTGCTCCCACTACCTCCTCCCCACGGTACCCCTCATCGTCCACGAAGGTAGGAGCTCCCAGAACCAGCTAGGGCCCAGGGACGTGGGGGCCTGGATGGGACCCCATGCTGAGCCCCGAGCATCTGGGGCAGGCAGGACAAAAGGGCTGCACAGGCTTGAGCTGAGCCCAGGGGCCAGACAGGGACCAAGATTGAGGGGCAAAGGGAAGTTCCAGATGAAACTAGGAGCGGAGTTAGAGGGAGGGGAGCTGCCAATAGTCTGGGGTACCTTAGCCCCTTGAGTACCTGGCCTTGTTCCCCATCTAGCACCATCTGCATCAGATGCCAAAGTCTCTTCCCGGGTCATCTGAGTGTTCCTAGTGACACTGGACAGGAGAGGCTCAGAGTCTCGGGGCTCCCTAGCTTCCAGCCTATGCTCTAGTACCCTGTGTCCAGTGGCACCAAAGGCCTTCTTCTGACTCAGACCAGTGAGCCAGCCAGGGGGCCAGGGGGCCGTTGACTCTGCCCCCTGAAACTGGCCTGGGGTTGTCTGACAGCCACTGAGGTCACCACAGCCACCTGCCATGGACAGAGGAGAGGCAGGTCATTGGGCCTCAGGGGCATTGAGAGATAGAACAGGCCAGCGGTTCTCCATTTGGCCTGCTCAGCAGCATTGGGGAGTGTGAGGGGACCAGCTGTCTCTCACCCTTCCCCAGCCTATCTGGCCTAGTGTCTGCATCAGCCCTTGCCTGAAATCCATGTTGAATTCCTTTGCTGGTAGCCTGGTCCCCCATCCTATCCTGGCTATGATCGACCTGGTGGACAGCAATCTGAGAAATGCAGGTATCAGGCTCCGCAGACACCACCTCCAACATCACCGCCCAGACGGGAGGGAACCCCAGGTACCTTATGCTGCCCCCTCCTGAAAGGGGGTTCTAGAAGCAGCCTTACTCGGCCTGACCCCTGCAGGAACCTCCAGTTCTGCCCCAGTCTCAGAGGAGGACAGCACAGGCTCCTGGGCCCTCCCTCAGGTGAAGGACACTGGCCAGCTGAAAGGTAGGCCTGGGGACAGAGTGAGTCAGGGTTAGAGTTGGGGGAGAGTACAGGGCCACACTTGCGCAATGCCCAGGGGAGCCCACCAAGCAGCCACCCCGGGACACTTATGGCCTTCTGCTCAGCTGCTGTTCCACCTAAGATGCAGGGCCCCCCTGTCCTTGCCTGCTCCTCTGCTCTCCTAGTAGACACGCCATCCTGCAGAGTACGGGGTCTGGGGACACAGGCATCCTGTGCCCTGTCTTGGGGACTGAGGAGAAGAAAATGGGCCCTTCTCCAAAGGCATAGAAGGGGGTTTCCTGGACTCTACCAGGGGGAAGTGAAGGAAGGGGTGAAGGGTGTTGGGCAGGTGGGGGTGGGAGGATTGGCCAAGCACGCTGCCCTGGCTTGTGTCCACAGAGTTCAGCATGGCTGCCGGGACACACCGGGCAGTCATCAGCTTCCTCAAGGCCTGTGGACTCCTGGGCAGCCTCTACTTCTTCATCTGCTCCCTGGACATCCTCAGCTCTGGCTTCCAGCTGCTGGGCAGTAAGTGTGCACAAGAACAGCAGGGGTGGGAGATGCGTGACAGCTCTCTGCAGCTTCAGTGCCCTCCGTCCTGGTGTAGGCAGAACAGCAGGAGACATTTTCAAGGGCAACGTGGTGCTGTCCAACCCTGTGGCGGGACTGGTCATCGGTGTGCTGGTCACAGTGCTTGTGCAGAGCTCCAGCACGTCCTCCTCTATTGTAGTCAGCATGGTGGCTGCCAAGCGTGAGTCCCCTCCCCTCTGCAGGCAGTGGCGGGTAGGCAGGCTGGGCAGGCAGCAGCTGAAGTGGCATCTCCATAGTGTTGACTGTCCAGGCGTCTGTCCCCATCATCATGGGTGTCAACGTGGGCACATCCATCACCAGCACCCTGGTCTCCATAGCACAGTCAGGGGACCGGGAGGAGTTTCGCAGGTGAGTGTGGCTGGGGGACAGGATGGAAGGTGGTGTTGGCCATGGCCGAGGCCATCAGACATCCTGTCCCCTGTGGCCACAGGGCCTTCAGTGGCTCTGCTGTGCATGGCATCTTCAACTGGCTCACGGTGCTGGTCCTGCTGCCCCTGGAGAGCATTGTGGCCCTGCTGCAGAGACTGAGTGCCCTGCTCCTGGGCGTGGCCCGCCTGCAGCCTGGTGCTCAGGCCCCTGACATCCTCAAGGCACTGACAAAGCCACTCACACACCTCATTGTTCAGGTGAAGCCCAGAAAGGGAGGTGGAGCCCCTGGCCAAGAAAATAGGGGTGGAGTGGGTACAGCGTGGCCTGGTATCTGCGGGCATCAGTGGCCTTGCTGAGTCTTGGCTCCTCCACCCCCAGCTGGACAGCAACCTGATAGCCAGCAGTGCCACCGGCAACGCCACCAACAGCAGCCTCATCAAGCAATGGTGCGGCTGCAGCAGGGAGATGGTGAGGTGCCTCTGACCCCAGCCCCACGCTGACCTCTGATCTGCTGAGCACCTGCCCCACCTCTCTGCTGCCTGCCCAGCCATGCTGAGTCCTCACTGCCCCCACCAGGGCCAGGGTCACAGCAACGCAAGTGGAGCCTTCAGCCCCTGCACTGGGAAGGACAGCCCAGCTGCCGAGCACAAGCTGCCCTGTGAGTCCTGCTGGCCTGCCAGCCCTCTTCCTGCCCCTGGGCCCTGCCACCACGCCCACCCTCTTCTCACCACCCCCTTGCCTGCCTCCCACCAGGCCGCCACCTGTTTGCGGGCTCCGCCCTCGCGGACCCAGCTGTGGGCTGCATCCTGCTGGCCGGCTCCCTGCTGGTGCTGAGTGTCTGCCTGGTGCTCATCGTCAAGCTGCTCAGCTCTGTGCTCCGTGGCCGTGTGGCCCAGGCTGTGAGGACTGTCATCAACGCAGGTGCGAAGAGACCTGGGAGCTGCGGCTGAGGGCAGGGTGGGGACACAGCCATGACCCAGGGCTCCTCCCCAGACTTCCCTTTCCCCTTCGGCTGGCTTAGTGGCTACCTGGCCATCCTCGTGGGTGCTGGCATGACCTTCCTGCTCCAGAGCAGCAGCGTCTTTACAGCAGCCATCGTGCCACTCATGGGTGAGCCTGGGCAGAAATGGGCCTATGGCAGGGGGCTCCGCTTGGGCCTTGTGTTGACCCCTCACTACCTAGGGGTTGGGGCCATCAGCCTGGACCGGGCATACCCCCTGCTCCTGGGCTCCAACGTCGGCACCACCACCACAGCCCTGCTGGCTGCGCTGGCCAGCCCTGCGGACATGCTGCTCTTCGCCGTCCAGGTATCTCCTGGGTCCCCGCCCTACTCCTGTGTGGCTGGGGCTTCTCCTCCAGTTCCAGCCACAGGCCCTCAGTTGGGTGCAGGCCCCACCTCCCCCAGACTCCATCCTTCCAGGCCACTTCTCAGCATGGCTGAAACCATGCCTGTGCCCGATGCCCCTGTCTCCCGCAATCTCCCCTACAGGACCCCTGTTCCTCCACCCTCCAGCCTGTGCCCCTCACTGTGTCCCCTGGTGACCTGGCCCAGCTACAGGGGACCCCAAGGGCTGTGTTCCACATCTGCAAGTTACCTCTGCTCCCACCCTACTCCCCCCTGAGCCAGCTGTTTTAATTCAGTGGTGGCCACCTGGACGCTGCCTATCTTCCCAGCCCCCATCCACAGAAGCCCCACCTATGATGGGCACTGGGGCCATGCCAGGTTGTGGCCCTGCTTCCAAGATGCCCCCAACCCCTGAGGGCCCACACTCTGTGCCCCACTCCTGTGCCCACAGTGCCACTGATTCTCTCTAAAGCACCCTGGGCTGGCTGGAGCTTCCCCCTGCCCAGGTACCCACACAAACTCAGCTCCTGAAAGCGTTGGGCTGTTAGGCTGCTGCTTCCAGGAGACCCGGCCCGGCCCACTGAGTCCTTGCCCCTCCCCCTCCCAGTTCAGGGCTTTGGCCCAGCCCCTCCCAGAAGCCTCCAGCTTTGCCCTTCCCCAAGGGGCATGTAGCCTTGGGCCTTCTCCTCTAGCCAGTAGTGAGGCAGCTACCAACAGGGGCGCTGGCCCAGGCTCCGAGTCTCAGGTGTGTGCCTGAGGGTGAGTGGCATGCATTTGGCCACACCCGGCTTGAAGCTGTCCTCCCAGTGGTCCCTCCCTGCTGCGCAGCATGATCAGGACAAGCAGGACATGCTTCAGACAGGGGCCCTTTTTGCAGTGGCAAGGGACAGAGAGTCCAGGTGACCCCCATCACCTGGCTCAGGCTCCTGACTCCTCCTTGCCCTCCCTGCCCACCAGGTTGCCCTCATCCACTTCTTCTTCAACCTTGCTGGCATACTGCTGTGGTACACAGTGCCTGTCCTGAGGTTGCCCATCCCGCTGGCCAAGCGCTTTGGGGATCTGACTGCCCGCTACCGCTGGGTGGCTGTTGTCTACCTGCTGTTCACCTTCCTGCTGCTGCCCCTGGCAGGCTTCGGGCTCTCCCTGGCAGGGGACACGGTGCTGGCTGCTGTCGGGGCACCCCTGGTGGGGCTGGTGCTCCTCCTCATCCTGGTTAATGTCTTGCAGAGGCGACGGCCATCCTGGCTGCCGCACAGCCTGCGCTCCTGGGCCTGGCTGCCCCTCTGCCTCCGCTCTCTGGAGCCCTGGGACCACCTGGTGACCCACTGCTGCCCAGGCTTGGCCTGTAGACGCCCCCAGACGGCCACCAAAGAGGCTCCCTGCTGTGAGACCCCCAAGGTCCTGGCCTCCCAGCAGTTTTAAGGGTGGGCACCCAGCCACCTTTCCAGCCCCACTGGTCTGCAAATGGTAACATTGGAGAACGGGCCTGCCATGTATCCCCGCAGGCGCCAGGACTTCTGAGGCCCTTGATCCCTTTGCAAATAAATGAGGTTGTTACCTAGGAAATGGTGGTCTCTCCCCAGACAGGGATTCCAGGGACAGCCTCTGGAGCGGGAGGCACGGCACGATGCTCAAGGGCTGGAGGCAGGTGACCTTCCTGCCTGCAGCCTGAGGATCAGCCTACATGTACAGCAGAGGCCTCCCAGACAGGGGTCCCCTTTGCCTGGCCAGCCATATGCCTGAAATGCCCCCCTCCCATCCACTGGGAGTGGTGGTGCTCGGAAAGGCATGGCCTGGTGGGGTGTGCAAGGGTGGGGCAGGATTCTGGTCCTGTCCTGCCCCTACAGGACCTCACACCACGGGGGCTGTATCTTCTTGGCACCAGGGGGCACCCCTTGTCCCAAGGAAGGGCTCACTTTGGGAACCTGCCCCAAGAGTGCAGCCTGCCCACCAGGCTCCCAGACACCTTCACCTGCTCCCGGCAGTGGCCAGGCTTGTGCTGGTCTGCCCAGGGCAGAAGGTTGATCTGCTGCGGGAGTCACTGGAAACCAGGGACACCCAGAGCCTCCTGCCACTCCAACCCTACTCCCACATCATGACCAGAAAAGCTCACCTCTCTCCAGAACTCAGGCACTCAGCTGGAGAATGGCCTGGTTGTCTTTTGGGTCCTCTGCCACCACCCCACCTTCACAGGCTTCCTAGGCCTGGGTTTCACCCTAGGTCACTAAAGGAGGTGACCCTTGCCCTGGGAGCCATCTGAGCGGCTTTTCCTACAGCCTGACCTTGGTCTTTCCATGCAAGTAGCCACTATAGAGCCAGCATCAACTCCGGTGCCCTTTGGGGATGGAGCCTGGCTGCTCCCTGGGGAGACCTGCTGACAAGGCACAGAGGCTGTCTGGAGAGAGGAAGCCCCACTGGGCACCTCTCCTTCCGGAGCAATGGAGGCTTTCCACAAAGGCTTGAAACAGGGTCCTTTAAGGCCGCAGCGCCTGTCTGCCTGCTGCCCCTGCCTGGCAGTAACACACCCTCCCACTGGGACCATGGCCACCAGTAAACACAGCCTGCCTTGTGGAGGCCTCAACAGCTGCAGGCTGGAGAGCCAGGGCAGGTGCCAGCGCTCCCATGGCCCCTCCTGCTGCTTCCCTGCTCTCCTGGCCATCTCTGCTGTACATCTTGACGGGTCCTCCTGCCCCTCAACATCCTCCCGCCCCCTTCAGGATGGACCTGAGGGCCTCTTCCTCCAGCTATGTGCCACTGTCCTGGGCTGTCAGCAGCTTCCTCAGGAGGTCAACGTTAAGGGCCAGGAAGACAGTCTGGCACAGGAGAGCTCTGGCTCACACTGGACTGGCTATGCAAACTGTGTTTTATAAACTATAAAATGGGGGTGTCACCCTGACCTCCCAGCTGTGGGGCACTGGTAGGGAAGCAGTTGCCTTTTCCAGTGGGGTTGTGCCCTGAAGGGTAGGGCCAGAACCAACTCCAGGACATTCTGTTCCGGGCACCAGGAGGACCCTGTGCACCCCACATGCTGTTCAAACTCCAGCCCCTCTTTGAGGAATAGGTCTCGTGTTGGTGTGGTCACAGGAGCCAGGTCCCACTTCCTGAGCCAGTCTGGGCAGGGGGAGCGCCAAGTCTTCCAGGACTGCCCAGCTCGATGACCTGCTGACTCACCTCCTGCTCAGGGAAGAACTACCCTGGCAAGAGCCCAACCCCAGCAGCGGAAGCTAGACCATTCCACAGTGGATGTGGGCACGGACTGCTAACCTCTCCCCACACGATGCTGCTTGTCCTGGCAAGTTTTCCGAGAATGTTCCTGTCACTGTATATCCTAACCCTGCGATATTGTGCATTATGTGCTAGGGGAGAGGGTGCTCTTTCTCTTAAGAAAATACATATGTAAGCAGGTGTTTCCCCTAACAGTCCGGTTGCAAGGCAGAGGGCCAAGTCCACCAAGAATGCCAGCCTCGATAGTTCACCAGGGGCAGACTCCACAATGTTATTTACTCCTTTCAACAATATTTTGGGGGCTGGGGAGATGGCTCAGTGGAATAAGCACTTCCCTGGCCAAGCACAAGGGCCTGAGTTCAATCCCCGTTCCGCCAAAACAAAAAACCAATATTTTAAGGGGCCAGGGAGATGGCTCAGTGGAATATGTGCTTCCCTGGCAAGGGCAATCCCCGATTCCGGGGGGTGGGGGGCAAAAAACCCCACTTTTATTTTATTTTATTTTATTTTATTTTATTGGCGGACCCGGGGATTGGACTCAGGCCCTTGCGCTTGCCAGCGAAGCGCTTATTCTACTGAGCCATCTTCCCGACCCCAAAACAACATTTTAAAATAAAATACAAATGTACTGTTTTCAAAGCCGATTAAAGGACCGTGTAGTTCTACCGTATTTCCTTCACACACTTGTTTTCCCTCTGGAGCACAAAGTGCGAAGCGGCCAGGCATGCTTGATACTCAGTCTCCACGCAGTCCCGGGTCCTGAGCCGCAGCTCCAAGGCGACCGTCTCCACAACACTGCGTGCGGGTGGGTGCAAGCGCCACCGCCGCACTCGACCCGTTTCTTTCCTTCGTGCCCCGCCTCCCGCTTCGCCTAGGATTCCCCGGGGGCTCCGCGGTGCACGAGAGCCTGCCGCGCTGGCCCAGTGATGCGGCCCAGTGATGCGTAGCTCCGCCGCAGAAGCCCTAGAGAAGGCGCAGGGTCCGGCTCACGAGGGTTGTCGGCGGAGACCCGCTACCCGACCTGCAACCACAACCGGAAGTCCGCGTCGCGCGCCCCCAACCCAAGCGCGCCTCCCGCTGCACTGCGGCGGTTACCAGGACGCCAAACTGCACAGCCAATAGTACCAGCCTATCGGCGTGCTCCCGGGAGACAGCCAATGGGAGAGTAAATCAATCATTTGAAACACCCAATGAGCAACGCACCACAGGGCGGGGGAGGCGGGAATGTGATAGGAGGATCCGCAGCCCTGGCTGACCAATAACAAACAGAAGTCGTTAGAAAGGCGGGTCTTAAACGTCTAGATTGATGGGACATGAAACCAATAGAATGAGCGTATTTGCAGGCCTCGTTCTGGAAACCCAATCCGGAACGAGCAGAGGCGGGCACAGTTGATATATAAATACTCGCGGAGCGTCGGTTGTAGCATTCTGCGTGCTAGCTCTTCTGCGTTCATAGGCTTCTCAACTGCTCTGCTGCTGCCGCAGTCGTCGCCATGAGGGAGATCGTTCATCTACAGGCTGGGCAGTGCGGCAACCAGATCGGCGCCAAGGTGAATGGATGGTGGGGACGCGCAAGCCGGGCCGGACCAGACTGGACCGCAGCGGGCGGGATGGCCTGCTGAGTGTAGAGCGGGCGGGCAACTGGGGAAGATGGCGGCAGCGGCCGGCCAGGCGGTGCCCCGCATTGCGGCCCGCGGGCACGGGCGGGGCCCGGGCCGCGCAGGGGAGGCCGGCGAGGCTCCCGACTCGTCGGCAGAGAGCACAGGTGGGGGGAGGGGAGCGCCCGCCGCGCCCTTCGGGGCGGGGCCACCCCTGGGCGCACCGGCCGCCGTGACTCAGCCCGGCCCGCCCGCGTCCCTGCCAGTTCTGGGAGGTGATCAGCGACGAGCATGGCATTGATCCTACTGGCACGTACCATGGAGACA
>NDGM011062577.1:0-10179 GCA_002564305.1 Octomys mimax
GGCCATTGCTTGACCAATTTGCTCTCTGTGAAAGCCTGAGAGAATATTTTCTCTCCATGTGGCCCTCCTTAGGCACACTCTACATCATCGATCACATCCTCTGTGGCCCCATAGTCTCCTTGATCAAAAAAGTTTGGGCACAATTGAGTTACATGATGTTACAGTACAGGTTCTTCTATGTCCTGAGTCCTCGCTGACCTTGAAAGGCTAGGGCCAAAATGTTGGCTGCCCTTGCAGACCTTGAAACATTTTATCCTTAACAGATTGAGAATGACGCAAAACCCAGTAATCTGCTACACATAGAATAATAGGTATTTTAGAAGAGCCACTAAATGAGGGATAAAACTGCCTACTGTAAGAAACTTACAGGCATCAACACAGTAAAATAAAATTATGTTTAAAAATAGAAAATTGTAAAACACAGAAGCAAAACAACCCCAGACTTCGATTGATCCCACCCAAGAAAAATAGAAGGGAAAACGAGCTAGAGGAAATGGAGGCCAGCCATCTGGAATTTCTAAAAAGATAGCTGCAGAAGTTAAAAATCCTGTGCATGAGACTGTAAAAGAAATCAGATCAGAAATAATTGCCCACATGAAAAAAGGTAATGACCACAATTAGGCACTTACTCTGCAAGTCTAGAGTAGTTATAAATTTAAAAAAATAGAGAAGCATAAAAAACATAAACACAGCATAAAGAAGAAATGAAATCCAAAAACAGGTTCAAATTGATATCTAGGAAATTAAAAATTCCATTGAAAGTTCGCAAAACACAAGAATAAAAATGAAGACAAAATTTGAGACTTAGAAGATAGGATTACAGGTAATGTCCAGAAGAAGAAATAGTTCTTAAAAATAATGAGAGAATATTTTAAAAAATCCAAAGCTAGAATATGAGACCAAGAAATCTAATATAACATTGATTTGATTCAAGAAAAGAGCAAGAACAAGAAGAAATGATGTAAGAAATTTTTCACAGAAGTAATGGCAGAAAACTTCCCAAACATAGACAAAATATTTGATGTATAGATAATTGAGACCTATGAAACTCCAAATAGCCATGACCCAAACGAATATACAAAAATGTATATAACAATATTCTAAATATTCACCCCAAGAACAAAATATTAAAAGCTGCTAGACAAAAGAAAGAAATGTCATACATAAAGGAAAGCTTATCAGGCACAGTGGACTCCTCAACATAAAACCTTAAGTCAGGGAAAGTTTGGAGTGAAGTATTGTAAGTCTTGAGAAGAATTGACTTCCAACAAAGATTAATGTATCCTACAAATCTGTCTTCAAGGATCAATGGAGAAATAAGATACTTCCATGACAAAGAACAAATGAAGAAATACTTGACCACCAATCCATCTCCACAATGTGTGCTGAAAGATATTCCTGAGACAGATAACAATGTACACAAATCCAAGAACTCCACTAGAAAGAAGCCACCAGGCAAGGCTACCAGTAAAACATAGAAAAAAGAAAAGGAATCCATAGCAGAATATTATCTGACAAGAACAACCCCATCCAACTCAGTTATAACCATCATTGTAAATGGTTTTGATTCAGCAATTAAAAGACTTGCCAAATGGATCAAAAAACAAGATCTAACAATATACTGCATACCTGAAAATCATGTTAATGAAAAAGAAATTCATAGAGTGAAAGACAAAGGATGGAAACACTATGCAACAGGAAAGCAGAAAAGAGAAGGGGTAGCTTGTCTGTTTGTAGAAAAAGATTTAAGCCAAGAATGATCAGAAGAGATAAAGAAGATCATTACAAATTCTTGTTAATAGAAAACTTGAAGAAGATATAACAATCATAAATATATGCATAAATACAAGAGCACCCAACTACATAAGACAAAATATTAAAGGATATTAATAATGAAGTAATTTTAATAGTGGAATTTAGCTCTCCACTATCACAAACAGATAGATGAACTAGACAAAAAATGGAAAAGAAGTATCAAAGTTAATGAAACATATGATCAAATGGACTTGGTGGATGTCCACAAGTATTACACTGCACATTAGAATACAAATTATTCTCAGAAGTGCATGCAATGTTCTCCAAAATAAATCACATAATAGCTTAAAGATCATAATCAAGTAAATGCAAAGAAATTGAAATAATCCCATGCAAGTTATCTGACATAGTCCAATGAAATTGGAAATCAAAAGCAAAAGAAAGAACAAAAATTGTATAAATACATGGAAAACAAATGGGTCACAGATGAAATTAAATAAGAACTTAAACAGCATTGACTCTAAATAATAATACTGACAGTGGAACTTATGGACACAATTCAAGCAGTCCTAAGAGAGAAATTTTCACTGGAAAATGCTCATATCAAGAAGACAGAATCAGCTCAAATAACACAGTATTGAATCACAAACTTCTAGAAAAAGAAGAATAAATCAAGCCTACGTTCATATAAGGAGAAAAATGTAAATATCAGAGCAGAAATTAACACAATTAAGACTAAGAAGGGTCTGGGGAGATAGCTCAGTAGAATAGGCACTTGCCTGGCAAGTGCAGGGTCCTGAGTTTGATTTCTGGTACCACACACACAAAAAAATACTAAGAAAATAACATGAGGAACCAATGAAACAAAGAGTTGATTTTATGGATGATTAAATGAAATTAATATACACATAGCCAACTTTACCAAAAAAGAAAAGCAAAGATTCTAATTTATGAGGTTCAGAATTGAAAGGATGAAACTACAACAGATGGTGCAGAAACCCAGAAGATCATCACTACCTACTTTGAGAGCCTTTATTCCAGTAAAGTAGAAAGCATGACTGAAATGTACAGATTCCTAGAGACATATGAACTACCACAGCTGAATCACAGTATATGTAAAGTTCAAAATAAACCTATACTATTCAATGAAATTGAAAATATAATTTAAAACATGAACAAAAAGACCACCTACATCTTGATAGATATACAGAAGAATTCCCCAAGTCTGCGTACTTTCTAATGAAATTAAAGGGAAGCAGTATTTTCAAACTCATTCCTAGAAGCAAATATTACTGTGACACCCAAACTAGGAAAGGACCCATCCAAGAAAGAGAAATACAGGCCAATCTCCCTAATGAACAAAGACACAAAAATTCAAAATTGAGGTATGGAGAAACTGATGCAGTAAATAATTGAGAAGATTACACAACATGCACAAGTAGACTTCATCCCATGGATTGCGAAATGGCTCAATAAATAAATGTCATACACACATCAACAAATCCAAGATTTAAGGTCACACGTGTATTGCCATATATTCAGAAAAAAGCATTTGATATTGCACAACACTCGTTCATGATAAAACCCTAACAAAAATCAGAATTGACAGTCTTTATCTCAACCTGCTAAAAGACATCTCTGCCAAGCCAACAGCAAAGAAAATGTAGCCACAGGTGTAACTATTCCATGGTTGCTATCTATTAAATATATTATATGTATCAAATTTGAACAGTTTTGACTGAGTATGATTTTTGTGATCATGGAATTATTTCCATTAATTTGCATGTGATATAGTTCTGGTGTTAATGCTAGACATTGAAAATTTGGGTATAGAACATCTTATACTGCCATAAATATTTTGAGCTCTGTGATGAGATGTAGTTAAAATATTAGTAAACTGTTTGATCATTTTAGATGGTTTCTTTGGGCTTAGTCAGAATCACAGCTATAATTAGTGTCATCAAGAATGTTTTTTAGCATTCTAACAGATGTCCGTAAATTATGGTATTTCTTATAGTGGCTGTTCGAAGTACACATTAGAGTTGATCTTATATGAGAAATAATCATACTTTCTCTCATATTTTGGAGGATTCTTTTTATGAAGTCAAGAATTTTCCATTTCCTCAGTTTAAAATTCTCTGGTTTGCTTTGTCTCTTTGTACTTAGAAGTTACTTTCACACACAGACACACACACACACAAATGCATACACACACAACACAAACACATTGCATCCCACTCTTCTTTGGCATAAAAGTTTTCTCAATTACTGTTACTGCCTTCATCCATCACCCATTCACAATCTGATGTTTATATCTTCCTAACACTTTTTATTCTTGTGTTCCACCAGCCCTAAATTCTAAAAGAAGGGAAAGAGGACAACAAGCTTATTGAAAGAACATTATTGTAGTAAAGCACCCCATAAACACAAATGTAACTTTCAACCATTTATATCACTGAGTTCAGGTGGTATGATAGCTAAACATTCTGTCTCTTAGTGTATTTAGTATTTGTTTCATGTATTTTCCAAGAGGTCCACAGAAAAGGAGTACAATTTCACACAGAAGGTCAAGTGTTTTAAATGTTAATGACCAAACAGGAGGAAAAGTGGAAAAACAATATAACTGATGAAGACATTGTTGAGTAGGAAGAATTCTCAAATAATATTAAGGAAGTTAATTTACTGTGACACTGAGCAAGCAAATGTCAACACCACAAAAGCACTGGAAATGTTGGGATTTGTTAAAATCATACCTCTGTCTAAGAACAAGGAGACAACTGTTATCAGTAAAGTTTATTTTGATCTGTACATTTTCAACTTTTTTCACATATGCTTGAAAGTATTTGCTGACAATTAACAAGCTTTTTGCTTTCTTCTTTTCTGGTTATCTGTATTTGAGAATTACATTCTTCCCACTGAGAAATGATCACATGGGGCAAGTAACACATCCCTATTCAATTTTATATTTTGAAACTTTAAGAACTGTTAAAGTTTGATAAAATTCTAACAATTATTTCAGCTACTGTGGTCCATCTTTTTTAAAGCACATGACCACTAAACTAGGATAGAAGACAAGGATGTTTTCAGGTGAAGATAGATCAAAGTAGCTGCTGAAGAGATATGCTTTCAAAGTCTCCTTAGAGCTTTTCATTTTGTTTCACATAAAATTACTTTAAAATAGCATAGCGCTATTAATCTACTGTTTCACATTGAAACTCATTAGTCTATTGTTTGATCACTGAAAATCATTAATGTATTTTTTCACACTGAAACAACATATTTTATTTTCCAAACTATTTAATGAAACCTCCTATTTTTCTCTTCTTCTCATTTTGGCTCCACAGTCATTGAATTACTATTGCTCCTAACCATAGAATTTAGCAGTCATAAAAGTACCCCATGAATATGTTGATTTGTGCTTAGTCATCCTTAGAAAATACTTACTCTTAGATGTGACTCTTAAGTTACGTAAGTATAAGCTCTCAAAGATGACTCAGTGCTTTCCATCTAATTATCTTCAATAGAGAAGTGCCAGAAGGCCTATGATCTCAGTGAAGTCCAAAACAATGTGATGCAATTCAGTTGTTTGAAATTCTATGATACTGTCTCTGTCTTTATACATTTAAACATCAAGAAAGAGCAAATTGAAACAATAAAATTTTAAAACTCAATGGAGCAGACTGTAGGAGGCAGATACAACTACAACCACACTCAACCACCTTATCTTTGACCAAGCGGACAAATATGCTCACTGGAGGAAATCTAGCCTCTTTAATAAATGGTGCTTGTGAAATTGGCTCTCCATATGCTAAAGGCTAAAACTATACCCTTACCTCTCACCATGTTCAAAGCTGCAGTCAAATTGGATCAGATAACTAAGTAGTAAAACAGAAACACTAAATCTTCTGGAGGAAAATATGGGTATAAATCTTAAAGACATAGTGGTAATTCATAAACAAAAACCAAACTTCATGGGAGATACTTCAGAGTATCAACAACTGGTATCTCATCCTTTTGAAAAGTTTCTGAAAGTCAAAATAAGTCACCTACAGAGTAAAAACAAAAATCCATGAATTGAAAAAAAAATTTAGCCAACTGTTCTTAGAAAAGAGACTTCTGTCTAGAACATAGAATTTTTTTTAAAGTTAAGCCCCAAAGCTTCAAAGATCCAATCAAAAAAATGCACATCTGAGATGAATGCACTCCTCTCAGCCAAATAAATATATGAAAAATATTTATCCCTAGTCATTTAAGAAATACAAATTAAAATAATACTGAGATTCCGTATCACCCCTGAAAGAATGACTAAAATCAAGAGGTCAGCCAATAACAAATGCTAGAGAGGCTGTGGGAAAAAAGGAACCTTTATCCACTGTTTCTGGGACTACAGATTGATACAACCACTTTAGAAATCAGTGTTGAGATCCCTCAAAAACCTAGGATTGGAGGTTCCATTCAAGCCAGCTATTTCCCTCCTGGATACTTTTCCCAGAAGAACTGAAACCATCATAGAACAGCAATGTATGTGCATCCACGTTTATAACAGCACAATTTGTCATAGGTAAATACTGAAACAACTCAAATTCCCATCAACTGAAGAATGGATAAATAAGATGCACTATTTTTATATAATGGAGTATTTTTCAGCTATGAAGTGGATAAATTTGAGGCTATTATTGGAAAATGGATGCAAATAGAGACCATACTCATAAGTGAAATAAATGAGATGTACATGTTAACATAGCATTGTCTTGATGGTGTAAGAACCTAGAAAAGTAAATCAGTATGAAAGTTACAATAGATATTGTGAAAAGGAAAAAAAATCCGAAAGGGAGGGAATAACTCGGATGAGGGAAATGACAAAACGAAGTAAGGAGAAAGGGAGAAATATATATATATATATATATATATATATATATATATATATATTTATGTATAGATACAAGGTAGCTTGGATAATTGAGCTGCTGATTTCTGCTGGTATATGGAAAGAAGCAGTTAATGCTGAGTTTTTCTCTCTATCCTTTTTAATTTTGTATAACTGACCAATTTTGCCTGCTTCCATCTTGTAATCTGAACGACCAATTTGAAGACAACAACATGCAACATAACAACCACTCTTGATTTGTATTATATTGTTTAGTTAAATTCTGTATCATTTCTAATGTCTTTTAAACTAATTTTATTCTCCTTCAAAAACTAAACCTAGCGAGCATGTAAAATCTAAACAGGAATTAATTGATTATTTTAAATTCTAGTTTACTTTCGTCATGAAGAAGCACAAATATTCTAAGGGAAATGTGACACATTGTAAGTGTAGAACAATTGTGAATAACATAAAAAGTCCACCAACAATTTTTTAAATATTCTATTATTCCTTAAAGTCACATATAATCTATTTTTAAAATCCTGTATTATTGTCATAATTTTTATTCTCTTTAGAAAGTCAAGATGGCTTCACCTTGTTAATAATGCAAAATATTTCAAGAAAAAAATCCAAGTTAAATTTAAGTTTAATTCAATTTAATATGATTTAGTTTTTTGTGGTGCTGGCGATCAAACTCAGTGCCTTGTATCTTCAAGGCAGGAACTCTACCACTGAGCCTCATCCCTCGCCCAAACGAAGTTAAAAATAATAATAGTGTCCTATTATTTTGTATGACTATTTCCAGATTTCTTAAAGACATAGGAGTACCTGTGGAGTTTAAATACTAAGCTAAAGGCCATCCATAGTGCTCCCAATCTGGCCGGTTTGCATAACTTCTCCAATCACACCTCCCTATGAAGCCGTTATCCCACTGAATTTCTTAGTGACATTCAGTATAAAGAAAGGAAAAAACCTCCTAAAAATAAAAACAAAGAGGTTTACCACGATGGCTCTCGCGGTGCGTGTCGTTTATTGCGGCGCTTGAGACTACAAGCCCAAGTATCTCCAGCTCAAGGAGAGGCTGGAAGATGAGTTCCCCGGATACCTAGATATCTGTGGTGAGGGGACTCCCCAGTCTACTGGCTTCTTTGAAGTGACCGTAGCCGGGAAGCTGGTTCACTCCAAGAAGGGAGGCGATGGCTTCGTGGACACAGACTGCAAATTCCGGAAGCTGGTGGCTGCCATCAAAGCTGCCTTGGCTCGGGGCTAGCACTCCCTGAAGGCAGAGCTCAGGACCTTGACCCTGCCTCACCCAGCTGACGCTTCATGACGGGAAGAACTGAAATGTCTCCGGATGCCTGGTCTTTCCCAGATGCTCTTGCGACCGCTGGGTGGGGTGGGGGCCGATGTCCCATCTCTGCCTCTGTGGGATGTGTGTTTTCAGGCATCGACCCTGGCACGCTGCCCTCCCCCATCCCCAGCCCTGCCCCCCATGTCTTGGGCCCCCTCTGAATTGGCTCTCTGTTCTCCTCCTGGGAACTGAGGGTCAGCGTGGGGACAACATTTCCAGCAACAAGCAGTGGCTCATAGTGAAGAAATGGTTCACATAATAAACTCTGGATGAGGTACGAGTTCCTGGCCCGCGTCAGTGTGTCCTGTGTCTACCCTGTAGCCTCCTGGTTTCCAGTCTCTGCTTCTAAGCAGGCCCTTGATAGCAGTTCTGGATTTTGCAAAGGCGGGGGCAGGAGCCAGACCCCTGCGTCCTTTGTGCAGCTTTTTTTTTTAGTACTGGGAATTTTTTTTGTGATGGGGGTCTCACTATGTAGTTTAGGCTGGCGTTAAACTCATGGGGATCTCCTGCCCCAGCCTCCCTAGTGCTGGGATTATAGGTGAGTGCACCACACCAGGTCTATGATTGTTGTAGTTTGATTTGCAAGAGGAATAGTACAACATAGGACACTTAGTTATAAGATTGAGTCACCCAAAGAATCATATACAGAGTGTAGGAAATCTGTCCACACACTAAAGACCAAAGACTCCAGCTGAGAGGCTGGATCCTGTGATGTCCTGCATGAATCCTTCTGAAGGCCCAGAGCCCGCGGCAGTGCCTCCCACAGGCCTGACCTGAGGCCTAGAGCCCATGACAATGTCTCATGCAGGCCGGCTTCACAGATCTGCCCTGGAAAGGCCTAAAGGTCAGTGGTGGAAGCTAAGAAATCTGTGCCAGTGGGCTGAAGGATCTGTGCCAGCAGGCTGCGGGCCCTGCAGTGGAGCTGGGAAGTGATGCTCAAAGGAAGAACCAGAGCGTCCCCCGCAAAAACACCACAGCCATCCTCAGCAACAGTGAGGTCCCAAGCTCCTCTGAGGGTGACAAAAGCTGAGTTCCCATGAGGAAAGCCATTGTGCCCGGCTTCTCCAGAAGGCTGAGCAGGGCACCATCCTCCCCTCCAGAGCTAGGAAGTGACGCTCAGGGTGAGGACCCGAGCACCCCCAAATTGAACTGCAGCCATCCTCAGCAGCAATTACCCAGCAGCTGAGTTCATTGGGAAATCCAGCTGACAAGGTCCTCCAGAGCAGCCCAGGAGAACCAGCGCTTCCAGCGGCTCCCGACAGCGTCCTCTCCAGCTCTGCCTCTTGCGCGCGGGCAGCGTCCTCAGTGGGCCTCCTGCACCCGGCACCCTGCTGGCTCAGTTCAGCTGGGTGTTAGAAGCCGCCACCAGTTGGCAGTCCACCACGAGTGATTCTTCTTAAATCATCAGTTTTCAGAATACATTGGCGCCTCAGCAATTTTCTGTGGGGTTTTGGAGGAGGCTCATGGGGAAGACTGAATTTGCGCTAAAGAGGAGGAAAAGGGTACTCTCTGCTCCCCTGTACCCGCCATCCCGGGTCACGCTGGGCCAGGTGTTTTTTCCGCGCTGCCTGCCCTGGGTGCGCCCCTGATGGGATCCGATTCTGCTCTCTGCCCTCCTGCCCAGGCCTTGGCCTGGAGCCCCACATGCTAAACCCCACCAGGATGGTGCCAGGTCCAGGGCGGCCACACGGGGGCGACAGAGGGCTGCTCCCGGCAGCGCCCCTTCCAGGTTGGTTAAGGCTGTTCACTTGGTCCCTGCCACACCCATTTTCTTTCCTTTTTAAGTCCAGCCTGGGATATGGCCAGCCTGAGCTACATAGCGAGACCTTGTCTCAGAACAACCAAAGAAACCCACGTGTTCTAAAGAAGTGCGCTTCATTTTCAAGATGGAGGTTAGGGTTACAGAAACGTCAGGGGGGCGTAGTGTTCCCAGGCCTTACTCTCCGCTTATTAATACTTACCTCAGGCGATATGTGTGTTAGAGTGAGCGAGCCAGCGCTGACCTGTTCACTGTTCTGTGCTCAGATTTCTTCAGTTGTTTTGTTTCATTTATTTTTGAGACAGGGTCTGGCTTTGTAGCCCAGACTAGTTTCAAATTCGTGATCTTCCTGCTTCAGCCTCCAAATCCAGGGACTACAGGCCTACACCCCGGTTCCGGCTCTGTTTGCACTCGGTCCTTTTTATGGCCGAGCGTCCCACCCTGACA
>NDGM011062622.1:0-10516 GCA_002564305.1 Octomys mimax
TACCCGACACTCAAAATGAAGGAAGGAAAGGTTTATTTAGCTCACAGTTACTGGAGATTTCAGCCCATACTCAGCTGGCTCTAAGGCAGAGCGGCACATGGCAGAGAGCAACCTTTCATGGCAGCAACAAAGAACAGAGAGCATAGGGAGGGGCTGCAGCTCAGGCAGCTAGCTAGCCTGTCTCTCCTCCTTACCTTGAAATATGAATTATCTGCCCCAGGGCAGGTGCAGTTCCACACCTACAATAATCAATCACAAACTCTAGAAGCTGCCCCACGACTACGTGAGGCTTTGAGGGAACTAGACATAAACCATAACAGATGTGATAGATACTATACTGCTTAAGCATCTCTAAAAAGGTTATGCCACCTCTTAGGGTATTCAGTCCCCTACAGATCTTAGGTTCCACAAATGCTTCCTTGTATTCATCAAAGCCTTTAGCATATAACAGCTGTTTTTTTTTTTCCCAGTGTCTATATTAGTCACTAGAAATACAAAAATGAACCATAGAGGAACTTTGATTTGTTTTCCTGTACTCTGAGCATTGTAGTCATCAATTCTTGGGTCAAGGCAATTTTGGAATAAAGAGTATTGGGGTTCTGTGTAATGGGGTGTCAGTGATCATCATGTATATATTATATCTATAAAAGAAAGTAGAGAAAGACAGTGTTGTCACTGAAATGTCAGCAGTACCTTAGTCTTCCTTTCTTAGGCCTCAACCCCAAATTGTCATTTTTGTTTGCTTGCCTAAGTAGCTAATTTTAGGGCCAGCCAAATAGCTCAGCAGATTAAAGTGCCTACAAGCAGGTGCATGGCCCCGCCTCCGGGGTGTGCTGAGCTGGCAATTGAGACTGGGCGTGGTGGCACGCATCTGTAATCCCAGCTCTTGGGAGGCTGTAAACAGGCAGATCACTACGAGTCCAATCTAGTAATGAGACCCTGAACACCCCGAGAGCCCTCCCTAAAATACCAAAAAAAAAAAAAAAAAGTAGCTAACTTGGTTCATTGTAGGGGAAAATGTTTCTTCTAAATGGTTTATTGTCTTTTGATACTTGCATTAAAAACACATTGGCTTAGGAGTAAGGATGTAGCTTAGTAGTAGAGCACCTGCTTAGCACATGTGAGACCGTGGGTTTGATTCCCAGCCCTAGAGAGGGAGAGGCAGAGAGAGGGGTGGAGTTGAAGAGAGGGACAAGAAAAGAGAAAACTAGCTTAACTTCAACCAAGTACATTAGTGTTTGGAAATTTATACAGAAGTTTACAATATTGCATTCAGAGGTATGACTTTCTTACATTAATGAATGACAGAATTTTACAGTATTTCTGTATTACTACTTGTGCAATTTAAGCTAAAGTTGAAGAGAAAAATGTTTTATGTAAAGAAATATTAATGTTTTAGCAAAAAGTAGTCTTTCTTGAGTTTAAGCCTTGAGAGAGAGAGAGGCATAAAAGAATTCACAAGTAAACTGAAAAGCTACCCTTGAAATAATATGGGTGCCTTCTGATACACAGTCATCAAATGACTGCAACTAATGTACTTGCCAAAAAGAAAAAATCCTTTCTTTTGGAATTTGTAAACCTACCTTTTCATTTCCTTTTAACCCTTTCACCCAGCTTACATTTCTGATGGAAAAGCTTACAATTCATCAGTAAGTTTAGTTTGCTGTGATTTCTTTTTTAAAATATAACAGAACAAAACTTGTCAATTTCACACTAACTTATTAAAAGTTTAGGTTTTAATAAAATTGGCTACTCTTTCATTTACAAAAATAATACATATGCAGTTGTCTAAAGTTATGTAATATTTAAAAGTTTTGCATCTGCATTTCCTACCAATTTGTGAAATTGACTTAGTTTTATTAGTGGCTATGTCTTTAAAACATCAACTACAAGAGACCTCCATGGGGTTCCTCTCTCTAAAATTTCCCTAATAATATTAGATGGAGCTCTGTTGATAAGTTTTACTAGTGAATTGGTTAAGTATCATATTGGGAATAAAAATCAGCTGATACTGTTTTGTATCCTTTTTTTCATCTGATCAGAGTGTATATCACATGAACAATATAAAGCTTATAATACTCAAATGCCAATTTTAACAATTGGATTCTGATTTTAAATTTATTTTTATAGCTCTGTTTCTCAGGTTTGGGAGCAATCTTGTTTTGAAGAAATTAAGATTTTTATTTTAATTTATAAATCTCTAGAAAGGGAAATAATTTTTAAATAATGGAGTGTTTGGCTTCTCTGCTGCTTTTATTGCCTATTATCACCCAGTAGACAGTACTAGAAAACTAAGATCGTCTGCATCCTAACATTGCTTGTGAGTGAAAACCTTAGCATAATAATAAAGACTAGACACACTGGTAAGAATCATGGCTCACACTTTTAAGAAAACATGCTTATCAGTACACTTAGATGGATACTTTCGAGAAAGGCCACATGCTTACAGATTTTTTTTTCAATTACATTGTTTTATTTGTTAGTGTGAAGAATGTTTTACTTTGTTTGTTTGTTTGTTTTTGGTTTTTTGTTTTTGTTTTGGGAGGGGCCATTGGTGCTGGAAATTGAACTCAGTTCTTTGTACTTGCCAGGCAGGCACTATACCACAGAGCTATATCCCTGTCCCAACTGCTTCAAAATGTGTCTTTGTCAGAGTGCTTTGCAAATAAGTAGCTACCTTTTCAAAAATTTTCCTCAAAGTGACCTTCAATTTCAACTGAATGTAGGATGTTTTCTTAGCTGCTTGCTAATCAGCAAGTTAACAGAGACATTATGTTTCTTGTTGCCACTTGCTAAGTGTTTCCTTGTTACCCAAGCAAGACCATTTAGCATAGTGGCTCATGATTCTTTTTTGGATGCAGGGGAAAGGGGAGTTCTCTGGATATTATTTGAACCCAAGGCTTTGCCCATTCTACACAAAAGCTCTGTCACTGAGCTACAGCCTTAGTCTCTAACGTAAAGTATTATTTGTTAGAAGTGTTATACCTCCTGAATATTAGGTACACCATTTCTCTTAATGCTTCATTGTACCTTGGGTTTTTAAAAACCATGTAAGATGTTTTATCTTTAACAGCCCCTATTTCAACAGGATGTGTGTCTCTCAGGGTCCTCCAACACTTTTCTGTTGTGTACTTGACTGGTCAGAGTAGAGGAAGAAAGTCTTGAGGACAGTACCTATTTCCCCCCTTGTCACTGTTGTCTGGTAGGATTTAAACCGTGATTAAGGTCAAGCCAGGAGGGAAAGCCTATACAATTATACCTGCAATTTAATATACTGTGAATCCTGTGGTTTTCAATTTAGCATTTATTTTGTTGGGCTTCTTTGTTTTTTTCAGGAGAGAGCTTTGCAGAATTCAGATCTGCAGGAGCTGATGATGGTTTCACCGATTTTAAAACAGCCGATAGTGTATCACCACTAGAGCCACCAACAAAAGACAAACCTTTTCCAGCATCCTTCCCCACAGGAACTTTACCACAGAAACCACCACCGCAAGTAAAAAATCCTCTGAACTTAGCAGACTTAGATATGTTTTCCTCAGTTAATTCTAGCAGTGAGAAACCATTGTCTTTTTCAGCTGCATTCAGCACATCAAAATCAGTTTCTGCACAGCCTCAGCCAACAGGTTCTGCTGTGGCTACATCAGCACCAACATCAAATAAAAGTTCTACTCTGGCTGATGATTTTGGGGAATTCAACCTTTTTGGGGAATATTCTAGCCCAGCATCTGTTGCGGCACAAGATGACTTTGCAGATTTTATGGCTTTCAGTAATAGTTCTGTGTCATCTGAACAAAAGGCAGATGACAAATATGATGCCCTGAAAGAGGAAGCTAGTCCTGTTCCTCTAGCCAGCAATTTGGGCAGCACAGTGGAGGGCACGCAGAACCCACCTGCTGCTTCTGCCAAGTATGATGTCTTCAAACAACTTTCTCTAGAAGGAGCTGGACTAGGTGTCGAGGAATTGAAAGATAACACTCCTTCTGGAAAAAGTGATGATGATTTTGCTGACTTCCACTCCAGTAAATTTGCTTCCCTGAACTCGGACAAATCCCTGACAGAGAAAACAGTGGCTTTCAGACACACCAAAGAAGACTCTGCTTCAGTGAAGTCCTTGGATCTGCCTTCCATTGGTGGCAGCAGCGTTGGCAAGGAGGACTCTGAAGATGCACTCTCTGTTCAGTTTGACATGAAACTGGCTGATGTGGGAGGAGATCTTAAGCATGGCATGTCTGATAGCTCTTTGGATTTGCCAACAGTTAGTGGCCAGCACCCTCCTGCTGCAGGTGAGGAATTGGTGAGATTGCTCTGGTGATGGTGATGGAGATTTCAGAGATGATTCTGTGGGTGTTAACTTACAGAAGAGTAAGGCTCTGGCCCTTTTCCTTTACTGATTTCTGATACTTAACCTCCTTATTGCCAGTCTCTTTGAAGCAGTGTTAAATTTGATTCTGTGGATACTTGGATATACTGATACTGTGACTACTCTGAAACTTAGATTGGATAGCTAAGATATTTTTATTTTTGAAATCCAGTACCAACCTGGTGTTCAGAGGCTCATAGAAACCTACTGCTAAATGAACCTCACATTGCCAGAAATTTTATAAAGACTTTTGCATTTTCAGCAGTGTTTCTTCATTTCTGTGAGCAAAGTCAGTGTTTCCCTCTCCTTTTTTCTTCTCTTGGGTATTTTTAGCAGCTGCCAATGCAGTATTCTGTTATAGAAAATAACTCTGTATTGGGTTGAGAAAGTAAAAATTCTAACCAGTTTTACTGCAGCTTGCCACATCCCTTCAAAAGAGGAAGAGGGGGAAAGCTTACAGTATTTGTGGATGTTCTCTTGTGTCAGGGTTTGACAAGGAGGTGGGCCTGTGGTGTTAGTGGAATACAGGTAATGTTTTCAGTGTGAATGTTATTACTCGAAGTATTGAGTTTAACGAATCTGTAGATGCTAGTATAAGGTAATACTAACTTTCTGATAAAAAGCTTGAAAACACCCTATTAGGAAGCCCTCTTTAAATTCCGTGTGGATTTATATGTAGCAATTTATTCTCTCGTCCAACTTCCAATCATAGAACTAGATTCCCAAGTGTCCTAAGTTTTGTTTTGTTTTTTAATATGTATATAGAAAGATAAACCTATTTTGTGGCCTTTAATAATGAGAACTATCTCAGTATTACTGTATTATTCTAGGAAGTATATTATGCATCCTAAGGGGTTTTTTGTTTGTTTTGGTTTTTTTTTTTACCTGAGAGAGACAGGTAAGACACTCCAAGTTTACAGGTTGAGGCAGAAATTGGGAAGTACAATAGCTTTCACATATATCAAATTGGTGAGTCAGAAAACGAAATTACATCTATCCTTGGGTTATTGAAATGGTGGAGGTTTTCTTAACCTGGGTGCTGAATCAGGAGCAAGTTAGCAGAGACATTACATGTTTCATGTTGCCACTTGCTAAGGTGTTTTCCAAGCACAGTGGGCTGTCTGAAAAGCTCCTTGTGCCCTTGATTACTTCCTTTTTGAGTTTTTTTATACTTCAGAAAATTTCCTATTTTTTGCTGCTGTTTGTTTGATAGGGCGATTGTTTTCCTTTTTTGTATGAGCTGCTTGAGCCACAACACTTGATTGCAAAGTGCTCTGTTTTCTGAACAACACTCCGATTTTCATTTTTAAAATCTCATAATGTGTATACAAGCCTTTGGACTCTGAAGTTATTAATTAGAAGCTATTTTTCTGAAAACGAATCTATATTCTTTCACAGTGCCAAGCTAGATTCTTTATGAAATGAGTGTAATCTGAGGTGGGGTGGTCTTTTTCTCCCCCACTTTATTGGAGGAGGGGGCTTGGTTTTCTGACTGAGCTTGTTCTAACGGACCTGTTAAAATAATCTGCGTCGTGTTCTCTGTGTATGTGTGGGACATTCCCAGACTGGAACTTGTCGTGTGCAAGCCGCCTCTCTTCAGTGTGAGGATACTCCAAAAGCAGATTGTTTCCTCCCATTGATGTAAACCTCCTGTCATAAAGGAGCAGTATCCCTTTAGAGCGGTTGTTAAAAGGGATTTTCTGACCAAGGAGCTATACCTGTACTGCTGTGGAGCAAAACTACTGCGTAAATGTATTCAAGAGTGTAAATGGCAGGGATTTCCTCACCACAGAGTGGTTTTAATGGGTGCTCCCGTTCACCACAGTATCTCTTGCTTTCTCAGTGTGAGGGTTAAATGTACATCTTGTGACAGAAACAACAAGTGGGCTGATGAAGTGAATAAAACCTAATAGTTTTCTGTCTGCGGACCTTAATCCTGTGTGGAAACCCTAACTTAACTCTGAAGGGGATACTGTCTCTTTTAATCTTTGCTGTAATTCTTTGTATGAAAGATAGATAGTACTAATAACATTGCCTGATTTCTCTGCATATTATTACATTTAACCCTTTGAGTCCTTGCTGCATATAATTTTGACTAGGCTGCTCTTTCCCCCACTACTAAATTTAATCTCTCTGGCACTGAAGCATCTTGATTTTTCAGTCATGAAGATCATTGGTTTTGTTGGCAGCAAGAGCATACCCTTACCGGTGACATTCTCAAAGGGTTAGCAAGACTTCTGTAGCTACCTACCTGTAAAGTAGCTCTTCATTGACATTGAAAACTTTGTGTTTTAATCAGCGCCTTAATTTTTTGGGGGCTGCTTTTCTGATGTCTTTTTTTCAATTTAGATATTTTCTGTGTGAATGTGCCTTTTCAAACTTGCTTCGTATATTCCTCTGCCAATACTGATCTGCATGCTTATTCTGATGACTTATTTTCCAGCTCTTCTGTACCACTCTCTTTTGTGATCTGTAAGTCCTGTGTTAATAAATAATTCTTTGGCATATTTTGAAAGTGTGAGGATGTGTGTAATTTGTATTTTTTCAGGGTTAAAGAAATACCTGGCTGGTTTAAAGCCAAGTGTGAAGCAATTGGTATCTCTTGGGACTAGGTGATTTTTCCCATTTGTTTTATTTCTTCAAACACCTATCCTAAGAAAGTGGTGGTGTATTTCAGGCTTTGTCCCTTATACTTCCATTGGTGTGAGTCCTTAATGTGGCATTGGGTTGAAATATAACTTTAGGGCCAGGGCTATAGCTCAGTAGTAGAGGGCTTGCTTATGTATAAGGCTCTGGGTTTGATCCCCATTTCTATAAAAAGAAAAAGAACTTTAGACCTAAAAAAGCTTACACTAATGTTATAAAAGGACAGAGAAATGTTCTTCACTATAAGAAGCTAGATTGTATTTTATTGTGGAGTGCCTATCTCTATTTGTATTACATTGTGAAGAGAAGAGGAAGGTAAGGAAGATGTAAGAGTTGAGTGCTGGGAAAAGAAGGATACAGTAAAAACTAGATATTTCTAAACTTCACTTAAATCATAAGATGGCATTGGGATGGACTTCTGCGTACAGTACATGTGAGCTGAATTTAAATTGATAATCTATGTAGTGGAAAGTGCTTAGTTAACCTTAAGCAGGAAGTTGTCAGGACTGCACTTTGAGTTTGAAATTGGCTATGTCATCCAATATTTGTAAAGTATTTTCATTCTAACTTCAGAATGTATGAGAAAACCCCTTGGTCTTTTTTTACTCAGCATATGTAAAGCAAGTTATTAAAACAATTTTAGTTATGTCAGACAAAATAAGCTTTAAATATTTTCATTTTTAAGAAAACAATTTCTAAACAACAACAAAAAAAATAGTCCAAAATTAAAAACCTCTATATTTTCTCCATTTTGGAATGTAACACATAGTGTAAAACCTTGGGAATAGTATTGGTTTTTTTCGGGTCAGAAATGCAAAGCAGCAAGCCGGGGAGATGGCTCAGTGGAATAAGCGCTTCCCTGGCAAGCCCAAGGGCCGGAGTTCAATCCCTGGTTCCGCCAAAAAAAAAAAAAAAAGGAAATGCAAAGCAGTTGGAGGCTCAGTGGAATAAGCTCTTTGCTGGCAAGCGCAAGGGCCTGAGTTCAGTCCCCAGTTCCGCAAAAAAAAAAGCCCTTGGAAAAAGGACTATTTTAGTAGTATAAGATTTTTATTGTAAGGATCGTAGTTCTTAGTTCTTTATTTTTTAAGAATTTGAGAAAGAAATGAAGACTTTTGAACAATATATCTGAAGGATCACTTTCATATCTGAAATATATCAGAAAGAAAAAAGTTACTTGTTGGGGTTTACATGAACTCTAAGAAAAGCTGTGCTTGCCGTTCAAATTATAGTGTTTTCCAAGGCATAATGTATTAGAAAGTTGAAAATTAAGTAATACTGGTTTTAAAAACCTTGTATAATGCATTGCATTTTAATTATGATGAGTGCCAGTAACAGCTTTGGAAGAACTTCTGTTACCTCGCTGTGCGGATAACACCAGCTGCCCTGCATTTAGGCATTTCCCTGACCGCCTGAGACCTCTTTGTTTTAGTTCCTTTTTGAGCAGAAGTGGCTGTCACAGTGTATGAGGAGTATATTTACTATTTGAGCAATTAGTTTTTCCTGGTTATCACATATTTTTACAGGTAGTTATAATAGTCTAATACAGTGGTATAAAGTTTTTTATAATAAAAAGCTAAAGAATTCTGTGCTCATAGGTTCAAACAAAAGAGTTATGTTTTCTCAAGTGTCAAGATATAGAATAGTTAATGGTTGACTTCTGTGTCAGTGCCTGAGGAAAAAAATTTAATAAATATATTTATATCCTACAGTTACTCAGGACACTGTGCTTGCCAGGCAAGTGCTTATTCTACTGAGCTATCTCCCCGGCACTATAGTCACTTTATTGTTCATGTTACAACCTCTGCTAATTTTTAGAAGTAAGGGCTGGAGATACAGCTCAGTGGCGTCAGCACCTACCTGGCAAACACAAGGTCCAAGTTTGATCCCTGGTAAAACAAAACAAAACAACCCTCAGCACAAAATAATTTTTAGAAGTAGCAGATGAGCACCAAAGAAACACTGGTAATCAAAGCTGTGCTAAATCCTAAATTCAAAAAAAATAATTATTTTATTTGTTTCTTGAGGTAAGGTCTCACTGTATATTACCCAGGCTGGTTTCAAACCCCATCCCAGCCTCTAGAGTAGCTAATACCACAGGCGTGCAACCTAGTTTTTTGTTTGGTTTAAACTTACTTATTTAATTTGTTATTTGCCATGCTGGGGAATAAACCTAAGGCCTTTGTGCATGGTTGACAAGAATTTTTACCACTGAGTGATACTATTTTATTTTTTTAAAAAGCTGCTTCTAGCTTTTTTATTTTTGTGTCATTTGAGTATTTTTGATAAGTGCTTTCAGAAAATATTGGCTTGATAACATGGAGAACATGAAAGTGGCATATACTGTGCTACAGAAAGGTCTTGGAAAGGCTGCCTTGTCCCTGCTTGGCCAAAAGGCCTCAGGTGAAATTGCTATCTTCTGTGCTCATTTGGGGTCATTTTAATGAGGTTTTTATTTTTTATTTCGGTCAGTCTCACAGTCCTGCTGTCTACCCTAATGTTGTTCCTTGGCCATTTAGCCTCCTCTGACTGAAAATATCTTCAGGATTGCCATTTTCCTTTATTGAATTTACACTAACACGGATACCCATAGGTGCTGACAGTTAGTGTGAATACAATTAAAGCCGTAGCATTATGGGAGTCAGGACAAAGGAAGAATGGAAGGTTTTTGTGCAGATCAGAAAATACTGGAAAGGAATTGTACAACAACATTCTATGGCTTGTCACACTGCACTGTTGTCACTTTTGTTCCTTGCTTTCACTAGCAACACTTCAGGTGTTGGGGATTTATAAAACTCAGGAAAATCAGGTTTTATAGTTAATAGGGAATTTTCTGTAAAAGTAGAATAGGCCCACAGGTGGAGAGAAATGGAAATGTACAGATATGTAATGGTTTGCTTTGGTAAGGAAGTCTGGATTAAATCAGTGTTAGAAACCAAAACGTGTTTTTTTAGTCCAATGAACATTGTTACAGCTACTTGAAAATAGTGGAATTTGCACATACATTTCCTTTCTTCTTTCCCTAAATTCCTTCTTGAAAACCCAGTAACTCTGAATCTCTAGGCATATACAGCTTTAGAAAATGTTCACAGGAGTGGGGATGACCTTTTGGGTCCTGCAGCAGCCGCTCACATTCTTGGAAATACCTTGTTTTCAATGGACAGCATCAATCAAAAGGGCTTTCAATAGAGGTTATGGAAGAGACTGATAGGGCTACTTGTCAGCTTATACAAGAAATTCACGTCTTGATTTGTGATCCATGATGGAAAGCAGATTGTATAGCTTATTCCTTTGCCCTCAGTAATAGGACAGTCCTGGTTGCAAACAAATACATGTGTTAAAGCACATAGTTCTGTGTATTATCTGCGTCCAATTGTGGTTCAACTTAGCACAGCCTAGGAGCTCTCCAGTGGAATTGGAAATGCAACACTGATTCTCTGTTCACGTTACTGCATTCATTTTCCATTTTCTTTTTATTTTTCTCTTGCAATCTTCACAATTCAGCTCTCAAAC
>NDGM011062624.1:0-21150 GCA_002564305.1 Octomys mimax
TGTGGTGGGGAGCTTCGGCCCCGTGGCACTGCCTTGTGGTGGGGAGCTTCGGCCCCGTGGCACCGCCTTGTCCCGCAGAGTGATCTTTCCGGCTCCCCGAATGCAGCGCCACTTTACCTTGGTGCAGCTTCAGAGCACAAATCGGGCCTGAGCACTGTCCCTGTGATGCATGAGTGGGTACGCAGGGCCTGCCCACGAATCCCCGAAGCCCTGGCTGGTGAGGTCTCCCGCCCTGCAGCCCCGAGCCTCCCAGCTCAGGTCAGGTCTGCAGTTGAGGCCACACTGGAGCCTTGGGACCTGGCCTGCCCCCACGCTCCGACCCTCACTGTGGTTGTCTCCTGACTCTAGTGCTTTGGTGTTCATTTTTACAACGGTTATTTTATTATTTATTTATTTATTTATTTTACAAAGGTTATTTTAAAAAACAACTGTTCTAGTTTTACCTGGGGTGGGGCTGTGTTTCTTAGCACTCCGAAGTTGTGTGCTAGACACAGATGTGCACATGGCTTGGTTTGGTTTCCTTCAGCGTCAGGATCAGACTGTGCCCCGCCGGTTAGGGAGCGATGCCTTAAGGGCAGAGCTCCAGCAGTCGGGACACTGTGGTGCAGTTCAGCGTGAGGGGCGTGACCTGAGCTACGCTCGGCCGCAGGCGTGGATGGATGATTTGCAAGCGTGTGTCCGCCTGGGCATTCCAGCGAGCGTCTCCCACGCTGAATTCATGTGGACAGCCGTGAGGGCTCTGTAGATCCTGCGGAATCTAGAGCCGGTAGCTCTGCTTTGGAGTCTGTGCCTGGCTGAGATCACAGAGGCACTTGACCTTTAAATGTAGGCCGGAGGCCAACAGCGGGAGAGGTCAGAGAAGGGGGTTGGGCTGCAGAGGGGCCATCAGTGAGGCCTTTGGGGCAGCGTCGGAGCTGTGTGGGGACGCAGGCAGCAGCTGGCAGGCGACTGGATTCAGCCTAACCAGGAGAGCCCAAAGGGCAGCCCTGGTCTGGCAGCACATTGCCCTCAGGCCTGTGACCCAGCTCAGCCACTGTGGGCGGCCTTGGGCTCACAAGGGACGACCTCTGCTCACTTCCCCCTCCCGCAGCTGGAAGTCCGCAGGGGCGCCTTTGAGGAAGCCATGCATTTCGCTGGGGGCTGGAGCGGGTACGTTTCCATTCCCTCGGGCCTCGGGGTGACTCCTGGCCTACCATAGGAGCCGCTGGAATTAGGAGTCACCGGGATCCCGTCCTTCGGAGCCAGCTGCTCCACGACAGAGCCCCCCTGCACGCTGTCCCCCAACTCTCTAGCAAGGTCGGGCCGTGCGCCAGGCTCCTCCCGGGCTGCAGTCCCTGTTGCCTGGCTGCGCCCTGCCTTCTTAGCTGTGCGCAGAGTCCCCAGCCGAGCCTCTGCGCTCTGCGCATGCCCAGTGGCACCCTCAGCTCCCCCCCCGCACTTTGTCCTCAGGTGCTGGCAGAGCTGCGGCCCCAGCTTCTGGGTTTCAGCTGTGCCCTGCCCGGGGCCAGCGCTAACCTCCTCGCTGTCCACCTGGGCAGTGGAGCCATGGAGACCAAAGACAGCCCGGCGGGAAAGCTGCCCCACTCGGACAACAGGGGCTCTTGGCTTGAGAGGCCCGCGGGGCAGTCGCTGCTCTCCATCCCTGGCGGCCGCGATTCCGGGGCAGCTTTCCCAGCCTTCTCAGCATCGGGTTTCCACCACTTCTACCATCCTGTGATTTCTCCTTTTAAGCAGAGCTGAGCTATTTTCCTCCGTATTTTACAGCTGCATTTTATAGCTTCAAAATTAAGATCCATTTGCCATTGAGCGGAAACTGTGAATCTTTTTTTTCTCTCGGGCACAGACTCTTAAAGGGTAGCTCCATCCTATGGTGCGGGAAGACGGTTTGTGTGTTAGACAACTGTAGAAAATTCAGAATATCACCGATGATGGCAGCTAGCGCTTACAGAGCACCTGTTACCTCCTCCCGCCCGTCCTCAGTGTTTCCCATGGTCCGCGTTCTCTTAAGGATGGTTTCCGGTTCTTTTCTACTCATTTATTTGTTGCTTGGATTTTTGAGATGGGGTCTTGCTTTGTAGTTCCGGCTGGCCTTGAGCTCACTGTGGCCCGGTCCAGGTACATAGGGCCTCTAGACTTCTGCCAGCCAGCGCCCCAGGGGTCAGGTCTGGAGTTTACTGCTGGAAATCTGTGCGGTCCTGGTTGTGTTTCTGGTCTCCTGCTGTCTCTTGTCTGAAGATGGGGGTGCTTCCGAGGTGTTGTGGGCAGGGAAGGCCCGTCTGGGAGCCATGGGGAGGGCTGACCCTGTCCTGGATCCTGGGGGAATGTGCGGAGTGTTACCAGCCCCGGTGGGAACTGCAGCAACACCAGCCTGCCCGTGACAGTCTGGAACGTCCCCTCCTGCTGCCCCGTGCAGCAGCTGCTTGGGCGTGAGCTCCCGCTGGCCCTCAGAAGAATCACACTCTGAAGGCATGAAAACTTTGTTGCAGGCCTTGCAGAACACCCGAGGAGCAAGTTACAATCCTAGGCCTTATGTCTCAAAGCTCTGCGCCTCTGAGTCCACAATCAGTCTTAAACAGAAGGCGCATCCCAGTTGGGCTGCAGTAATAATTGAAGATGTCCCAAGCGGACAGCTGTGCCCCCTGCAGGGCCAGGCATGCTCTGCGGGGGTCCGGCTGCGCAAGCTCACAGCAGCCTCCAGGAGAGTCTACCCTGGATCCCAGCTGGCCCGCAGGAGTCTGACCCGGAGCCCCGCCCAGGAGGGCGAGAAGTTTCCCTGTGAATCAGCTTGACCTTCCTCTTCCTAGGCAGTCGCCTGTCCTTAGGTTGCCAGTCCTCAGGCTCTGTGCCTCCGTCTGTTCTGTCTAGAAAGGGAGGGGACGGGCAGGGAAGGGGGAGAAGAGATGGGGGTAGGGGCGGGGCAGGGGGAGGCACTGGCAGAGGAGGGGGCGGGGAAGTTCCCCCGCCGGAGCTCCGCCAGGTGTCGCAGGAGCATGCTTGGCCGCCAGGTGGGGCCCGCGCCTCGGGAACCGACCGCAGCCGCGGGTTGTCTTGCCCCCGGGCGCCGGCCTGAGTAGGCCGCTGGGAGTGAAGGGCAGAGGCGGGTCTGCTGCTGTGTCTGCGTGCTCTGAGGCCTCCGCCGGGGCGATCCCTGGCCTGGGGGCGAGCGGATGGGCCCGGAGTGGAAGTGGGGACCCCGGGTTCCCACTGGCCGGGTGAGGGGAGCCGCTGCCGACCCCCGTGATGCTGCACCAGGCCTGCGAGGCCAGCCTCCCCACTTGCCTAAAGCCTGTGCCCTGTCGTTCCTGGGGTTCACTGCCCCAGCCACCCTCCCCCTTCCCAGGCACAGCCACAGGGACTCGGCCGCTGCTCTCCTGCTCGCTCTCTCCCTCCGACCCAGGCCCGGGGCCTGAGCCGCGCACCGGCCACCTCCCGCGTCCTTCCCAACCTGCTCCTCGCTGCCCTCTGCGCACTGGCCACCTGATTGCCTGGTCCTTGACGCCGAGCTCAAGGACGGCTGGAGCTCCGTTCCCTTTTCTGCGATCAGCAACGCGGGGCCTCAGGTGCCTGATACCTGCCTGTGCTCGGGCCTTGCTTGCCCAGCAGCCGCGGAACAGTGCCGCTGCCTTTCGTCTCTGCGGCTCCAAGACCCAAGATCAGGGCCTGCAAAGCTGTTTTGTTTCTCCTGGCTCTGGGGCTGGTGCTCCAGGGCTCCGCAAATGGGGTGAGGCCTCCAGTCTTCTGGAGAGGACTCAGGTAGAAGGCGCAGACCCTCGCAGCTCAACCTGGCTCTGTTCATACACGGCTGCAAGCGTGGTACCCAGGGACAGAGGAGAACCGTGCAGCACTTTCAAAGACGGCATGCAGCCGGCTGTGGCAGGCACGCTCACCAATGTAGGCATTAAATAAACGCAGGTGGCTATGGCCACTAGGCCCTCGCTGGACACTGTCTCCACCAGGGCTGTCGGGCAGGAGTCTGCTCCGCCTCAGAAAGCAGCACAGAGCGGCTCCTCCTTCCTGGAGGAGCCCTTCCCCCCCACGTTGAGTCACTGTGTCCAGGCTCCATCCGTGAGTGCCCTGTCATGGGTGTGAGCACTTGGGCATTGTCCCTGGAATGCCCAAGCCTGGGCATGCTTGGAGCAAAGAGCAGGTTCCTTCCATCCCCTACTGTGCTCTGTGCCACTCTGCACTGCATAAGAAGATGGAACTCAAGCTCTTCCCGGCCAGCAAGGCAGCCCTCTGCACGGCCACCGGGATGCGGAAGCCCTGGGGATGGCAGCCCCTTCCAGAGCCGGCTCAGCACTGCTCCTGAGAGCTGATGGGAGGTGCTGCTGCACAGTGCAGCTGCAGGGTTGCCTGAGTGTGTCAGGAGCACGCGTGTCAGGATTCCTATGGTGGCCACGTGCACACACACATACAGCTTCTGTCCTTGGTGGCTATTTAGTTAGTGCCACAAAGCATGAGCCCTGGAGGGCATTAGCTAGTGCAGACTCCCAGGCGGGCCTTGGCCCAGGTCCAGCGGGCCGTGTAGCACGGTGTCCCACAAGACTTCCAGGTCATTGCCGCTGAGGACCCAGCTTGTTTGCTTGAGAAGCCATGCCACTCTTGGCCTGTGCCCCCACAGGGCCGGGGCCTCCTCTCCTGAGCTGTTGTGACGCAGTAGGGAGGGGCTCAGTGAGTTCTCCAGCAGCCAAGCCCACCCCAGTGTCGACATGCTCGGCTCAAGCTCCTCCTGGAGACACGGGCTGAGTCCTGTGTGGAGTGGTAGGGCGCGGTGCTCTTGGAAAGCGTGCTGTCCCTGGTGCCACCCACGCCTGCTAGCTCCTCACAGAGGGCAACTTCTGAGTGCTGTCCTGCACTCGGGGACTCTGTGGTGACATGGCCTTGCGTGGGATGGGCTGAAGCATCTATTCTGCAAAGCTGGTCCTGTTTGGCCTCCCTGAACCCTGCTGAAGGCTCATGAGGCAGAGTGAGTAGAAAGAACTCAGAGACAGAGGGTCTCCCCTGCAGCAGGACAGGAAAATGGCTCGGCGCGCTCAGCTCCTTTGCAGGCATCTTCACGCCACAGAGACCCCGCCACTCTCCTTTGCAGGCTGCCCTTCCAGGCCATCAGGGCGCTGCCCAGGCCCACGTGGCACCTCTCTGGGCTGGGCGCGGGCCTGGCCCACACGTGTGTGCTCGCCGGCTCTGTTCCTCACTGAGAACAGCTCGCTGTGTTTGTGTAAACACCTGGCATCAAACTCTGCAGGAAGAAGCACAAGAAATAAGCGCCAGGCCCGGCCCAGGCTCCCCCAAGGGGTGTGGTCCATCAGCAGTCGGGGTGCCTTGGGGGCCTCAGGTGTGCGCTTCCAGGGTCCTCTCAGATGGGCAGCCTTCCCAGGAGGTGGCCTGAGGTCGCGCTCCCTCAGCTCAGCTCTGGGAAGGCCTCGACCGCACGCGTCGCTGTGCCTGGCATGGGCAGGACGCACTGCTTGTGCCCAGGGTCCTGGCTCTGGAACACGGCCCCAAGCGTCCCACTTCTGACGCTACCCACCCATGGCCTGAGGTTTCTATGGGCCGAGGGCCTGGAGCCTCCCGAGGCTGCTGTCCTGGTGGCTGGGTCTGGCTGGCGGCTGCGAGGCTGCACCTTGTGGCTGCAGGTGGGATTCAGTTTCTGCAGAGCCAGGGCTGCAGCAGCCAGCATGGCCACAGGGAGGCCACCGTGAGGTGGGTGGCTTCCTGAGGGTCCTGGCCTGGCCCTTGCCTGCCGGGGAAGCAGGGCCCGGGCCCCAGCCACTGTGGTCTGTGCCTGGCATCTTCTTGTGGGTTCTCCCCAGTGGCAGAGGACAGCACACATCTCCACGGAGCCCTGCCCAGCAGGGGCCCTGGGGGAGCAGGTGCCGGCTCAGCCCAGCCAGGCTTCATTGGATCTGAGTGCAGGGAGGGCAGAGGGCGGAGGGCGGCTGCAGGAAGTGCTGTCCCCCAGCCGGTGCCTCACTCCCTGCCTGCCAGCCTTTCTCAGCAGCCACTGGTTGTGCCCGGTGCCCACCCAGATCTCTCTTGCTCTGTCGAGGGCTTTCTTCTTTCAGATTTCCTAGATAAAAAGGAGTAATGTATCACAACCTACTCCTACAAACTCTGTCGTTCAGGGTTTTGTCATAAAATACTGTGCAAGGCCCTGGGTTTTGGCCAAAGTCCTCACATCAGATAAATCAAAGATACAAGTGGCATCATAAAATAATATACCCAAGCTCTGGCCTCTCAAATAATGTTAATACAAATGCTGGTCTGCCATGAGCTGGGAATAAATATGTTATGTTTTTATTGTGAAAAGAGCACCAATTTACTCTGAAGTGTATACATAATACATAAAAATATAATTCCATGTTCATAAATACTGCGGTTTATATTGCTAGCTGTAAAAGGCATTCAATGTTTAATTAACAAGAATTTTGAGAATATGTGGGATTGCTTTTAGGTGGCCTGGCACTGTATATCAGCCCAGCCCTCGGCCACGGGGGCTCAGGCGGGCCTTGTGGGGCCCGGCCCTGGCTGGGCCTGCATGAGGCTCTGCCCTGAGCTGCTCTCTGTGTTAACTCATTTAATCCTTTTGGCACCGGGAAGCAGCGGCCGCCATCACCCCGACACAGGGAAGGGGTCAGGGTGGCCCGAACTCCTGTCGTCCCTCCCACGGCGGGCGGAGGCAGGTGCGGCAAGGTGGCTCCTGGCTCAGCTCAAGGCTTACATGAAGGATGATAAATAATGAATGCTCCCCTCCTCTCCCTGAGCACTCTTTAATGCCAGAATAATTCTAATTTTCCTAATTAGGAAGGGCTTTGATATTAAGCTGCTCGGCAGGCGCCTGCTCGGTTCTGCGCCCTGCCTGTGAGCATCCATCAGTGATGAGCGGGAGCAAGAGATGGCCCAGGCGCAGTGTGGGGCCAGGTGAGGCAGAATCCAGGGCCATACCACCCCTCTGCCCATCCTTGGACCCAGGCTGGTCACCGCCCTTCATAGGCGAGGCCACTTAGAGTGCGCAGCACCACAGCCGAGCGAGGCTGTGCGGAGAGATTCGAACACAGACCCCACCCCGGAGCCCAAGTGCCCTCCCTGCACCAGGTTTGCAGGACCCACACAGCTGAAGCCCCCTGGTCCTGGGCTGTGTGCGAGGCCTGATCCCAGAGCAGGGCGGCTACGGGACCCCCAGCTGCGATGGGCAGAGAGGAGAGTCCTGCTTCTTCAGCCACTGGCAAGACAGAAATGGGTCTTGTCGATCTAAAGAAGGAAAGGGATGGAGGGCAGCAGGTGGCACTGTGTGCTACGCAGAGGGTCATCCTTATGTACACGTGTGTGTGCAGATCTGCCTCTGTACACGTATGTAAAAGCCTGTGAGTGTAAGCGTGTGCACAGAAGCGAGAGCTTGCATGTGTGACTGTGTCTCTAGGTGTGTGCTCAGGTCTGCATACATGTGTGCACGTGTGTGCACTCATCCATGTGCACGCCCCTGTGCCTCATTTCTCCACGCCAGCCCTTGTACTCGCCCCTACCCTTGCCGCCAGCTTTCCAGCTGCTGGATGCAGATGCTGACGCCAACAGTGCAACTTGACTTATTTATTTGGCACGGTCACAAACTCCTGGCAATTAGGACAGGCTTGCTAGGCTCGTGGTTCCAGGAGATGCAGTCTGTGGTTGGCTGCTCTAAGGCAGGGGTGCCATGGGAGAGGGGTGGATGGGTGTGAGGAGTGGAGCTGCTCAGTCTGTGGGGTCATGAGACAGAGCCGTGAGGCAGGCCGGGGGCTGAGTGTTGTGCCGGGGTCGTACCTCTGCTGTGCACGTCGGCCCTGCTTCCCTAACCTACGGAGTCCTTAATGCAAGGAACTCGTGGGATGAGGAGCGGTCATCACACCCCCCTGCAATCCCTCTACTGGGGGAGGAGAGAAAGGCAGGGAGGAGGAGACAGGAGTGATGCAGACCCTGGCTTCTGCCCGCCCTTGTCAGGTCCCCTCCACCTACTGTGTCTGTCTCTCTCCCTGTCACTCATTTTTCTGTAGGAGTTTGTTCACCTGGCCAAGAGACTGGTCAGTGAGCCTGCGCTGGAGAAGGAGCTCATAGCCAACGGCAAGGCCTACGTGAACAGGCTGCACTCCTGGGAGGTGGAGAGGGACACCTACCAGCACCTCATTCAGAAGCTTGAGGGGGACATGGAGGACTAAGGAGGCCACAGGACAGCGTGGGACACTGCGGCCCTGCCCTCCTGTGCCCACCCTGCCACCCTATAGGTGCCTGTGTCTTGCCCAAGCCCCTGCTGGAGGTGCTCAGGGGCTGGGCTGGGGCCATGGGAACCACCTCACTTCTGGGAAACCTGAGCCACCGCAAGGCAGACCCCCGCCCTGTCTCTGGGTGACTGACACCCACCGTGCCAGTGCCATCCGCAAAAGCCACACCTGGGAGCAGCCGTGGACGGGCTGTGGCCCACTCCTCACTGTCCATGGCGCGGAGGCAGGGTCTCTCTGCAGCCCCCAGGGCAGCACCCAGTACTGGGGAGGCACTTCTGGTGGCACCAGGTGGTGCCTGAGTCTCTGAGTCTGGGGTGGGCCGTCCTTCCCTTTCTGCCTTGGGGGACCACAGACAAGTGTCCTGCCGGTCACAGACTGGCCTGGCATGGCACTCCAGGGGACACCGGTACTGTGAGTGGCGTGGCCATGTTCCCAGCCTCTTTTGATTCAGGGAATCAAAAGAGTATGGGTTTCACTCAGACTCGGGGAACCGGGAGGGACGAGGCCCGCGCATCCCCTCCATGATGTGGCTTCCGGCTTCTCAGCCTCATTCTGGGAAGGCAGCAGAGCCAGCAGCTTGCTTTAGAGGCGCAGCCCCCATTGCCCCTGTTCTTAGATGCCTCTGGGCAAAGGTGCCTGGGTCCTGAGCCAGACAGCCCTCACCCTGCGCTGGGGTTGGGGACAGTCACATTTCAGGAAGGTGGGCATGGGCCTCACTCCTCCCAGCAGGGCAGTGCCCCTTTCTCTTGGCTTCAGGGCTGGCATAGGCGGGAGGGACAGGGCCTTGGTCCTGAGTCTAGAGTAGCCAAGGCCGCCCTGAGAGAAGCCCCTGGGTCAGTGTCACTGAGACCCCCTCCACCCATGCTGCTGCTTATTTCCCGGGGGACAGGATGGGCGCCACCATGCTGGCATGGCTGGCTGTGCCCTTTACGAAACCTGCACACACCCAGTCGCTCTTAGGAAGCTCACGTTGGAAGTGAATAAAGTGTGTCACCACGCACCCCACAGCAGTCCTTTGTTCCTGCAGGAAGCCGCCTGTGCCAGGGTGGGCCACACTGGCCTGGCCCATGCGGAAGAGGAGAGACAGAGGCTGGGAGTCCCTGAGGGGCTGCAGGGCCGCCAGGTTTCCTCGACGCATGAACCTGGGTGGCTGCAGCAGGGGCAAGGGTCACTGTACTATGGCTCTCTGTGGCAAGGTCCCATCTAGAACAGGGCCCCCTGAGAAAGAGGGGAACCTCAGATTCACAGTCCCCATCCAGGGCATGTCACCAGGAAGAGTCCCCAGGTTCCCCCCTAAAGGCCATGCCCCTCAGTAGCATCACATGGGGGCCCAAGGCTTTACATCCAGGCTTGTGGGTGACTCGCCAGGTCCAAATAAGCCTGACCTGCTCGTGTTTGCCTGTAACCCTTGCACTCTGGGGGTGGAGGCAGGAAGGTTGCAAGTTCGTGCCCAGCCTTAGTGAGATCCTGTCTCAAAAAAAAGATAAAAAGGGGTATTTTTTTTGTGTGTGTGTGTTTTTTAAGGAAAAAGGCTGGCAAGTTAATTAAATGAGAAGGCCCTGGGTTTTGTAAACCTACCTCATAAATCCTTTATATATTTGTATATATCTTTTATATTAACTGTTACTCTAGAGAAGCTTAACTGATATACCAAATGAGGACACATAACAATCAAAGAAAAAAATTACTTTTCTTTGAGGCAGGGCCTCACTAGGTAGCCAAGGGTAGCCTTGAACTCTTGGACCTCCTCCTACCTCAGCCTCCTGCGTGCTAGGGTTAGGTACGTGAGCCACCATACCCAGCTGATGAATTTAGATAGCAGTTAACAGTGCCTTTGAGCCAAGCAGGACTAATTTGGAATGTTGTCAATTCAGTAGGCTGGGGCCTGCGCGATTCTTAGGCAAGTGTGGGGACCTGGGTTCCATCCCCAGTGCCTCCTGCCTCTCTGGCCCGCCCCAGGAGCGCTGAGCCCTGGAGACCAGACCTGGTGGCGCAGGCCTGTAATCCCAGCTCCGGGGAGGCTGAAAACAGGAGGATCACTGGAGTCCCAGTTGCATAATGAGACACTGTACCAAATACATAAACTAAAAAAAAAAAAAAAAAAATTCAATATGCTGATTAAAAGCAAGATCAAGATGACTGAGTTTTAAAAAAAGATCCAAAATGGAGCACAGAGCCGCTGAACGGTGCTCCGGCAGCGCCCTCACTGGTCTCTGCACGGTCAGCCCAGCCGCATCAGCGCTGGCCCAAGGAGCCCGCGGGCAGGCCTTGTTGGCCTCGGCGCCATGGGGCCTCGCGTAGGGCCCAGGATTGCTCAAAGGAAGGCCCTTCTACAGAGAGGCTCGTGGAACTTTTTTAAAAAATTGTTCTCTAAATTTTTAAAAATAATTTTGTTCATTTTAATGAGGACTGCGCTTTTGTACTGAAAAATGAACCCGAAATTGAGAAAATCGATTCACTCCGTTTAACCAAATTTATTTGTATAGATAGTTGAAATTATGAGAATAGAGCCAAGAAATACTCCTCATGCACGCACGTACGCACACACGCACGCACGCGGGCTGCTCACCCGTGGCATTCCCGGGGCCCCCCACTGCGCCTGCCCTCTGCTCGGCCGCTGCGTCCTTCCACCCACGCAGCCTCGCGCTGCCGGTGGTCCAGGGGCTCTTCAGCGCACGCGTCGTCAGCCCCCCCAATTCCGGTTTCTTTTCCAACGTTTTCCACCCTATTCTCCCGCACACTGGTGTGATGTTAGCATTTTCAATGCTGCATGCGACTCTTTCGTCATGAGGATCGACTTGACACGGAGTGGGAGGCTCAACGCGCTTGCCACACGGACCACCAGCTGCATCTGGTGTGGAGCAGAGGCCCAGAGGTGCTGCTGCGGGCGACACGGGGCTCAGCCAGTGGTGTCTTGGGCACCGTTCTCACACTGCAGGCTGCTTGCTCACACTTGGCCCGGCCCGGGCCGTCCTTCCTGCACACAAGACTTTGGCCCCCTTGCTCAGTTCGAAGGTTGCCTCCCTGCTCAGAAGTCCAAAATAAACAGTCGTGTATACAAGAGAGGCGGGCCTGTCACCCTAAGTAGAGTGCGCCGCTGCCTGGGTCAGTTCCTCACCGCCGGCACACGGTATCTCCAACACCCATGACCCTCGTGGATGTTGGAGGACTCAGGCCATTGTTGGCTGCTCCGAGGCAGGACCACAGGCGGGAGGGCCTGCGGAGCACCCCTGCACACACTATGGGGACCAGGAAGCCGAGTGAGAGGGGAGGAGCCCGGAGGCGGGGACACCCACAGGCCCCCACCCCCCCAGAGACCGCCTCCTGGGCCAGGCCCGGCCTCGTGGCAGCGCGATCTGCTGCGGGTTATCCGTGGATGAGCATAGCGTTCTGGGGGCCAGTCACCTTCCCAAAGCCGCACCACTGAACACAGGAGGCTTTGGGGTATCCCAGCTCTACAGCGGGGCACCATCTAAGCCGGGGTCCTCCATGGGCCCTGAGACTCACCACTCTCTCCTGAGGGCTGCAACCCAAGACTCACCCTGATGCAGTAGCACAGACGCATGCCATGGGCCAGAGCAGAGGGCTCCTTCTCCCTCGCAGGGCAGGTCCGGCCTGCACTTGACCTCCGGTGGCCAAGTTGGCTGCAAGGCAAGGCTGCACAGGGAGGTTTTTGTTCCAAGCAGCTGCACGCAGACCGAATGGACCATCAGGATCCCTAACAGAGAAGGAAGGGGGGGTGTGTGTTTGGGGTGGCTCCCTGTGGCCTGACCGCAGCTCTTGAGATAAACTGGTTGTAGGTTCCAGCTGTGGTTCCAGGACCCTCCTTGGCATTCAACACCGAATACCTTTTAGTGCCAAGAATGGTGTTTCCTGTGTGTTTTAATCAGCCCAGAAGGTCACCACGACTCAAGGCATCTTCCTCCTCCATGTACTCATTTGTATTTCAAGCTCCACCAGCTTGTGTCAACACCTCCAACCTTGTGGGTTCCAAAGAACACTTAGTGCAACAGCACGTGAAATAAGCATGTTGACGAGGCGTGGACACTCGGGTCTCTCCTGGGTGAGTGGTGGGGAACCCATAACACAAATGCTTGCTGTTTTCCTCATAAGGCAAGAGATGTTGGGATGGTGAGATAGCTCAGCGGACTAAGCACCTGCCTAGGCAAGTGCAGGGACCAGGGTTCGATCCCTGGCACCACATGGCGCGCCAGCCCCACCCCCAAGTGCGCTGAGCCAGCCACGGAGACTGGGTGTGGTGGTGTACGCCTGCAACCCCAGTGCTGGGGAGGCTGAAAACAGGAGGATCACTACAAATTCTAGCTGCATAGTGAGACCCTGTACCAAATACATTAAAAAAGCATGTTAGCGTATGAGCTGTTTTGTAAATGGAAATCTCAGAATTCTGGTTTAATTGCAGTGATGGTCTTGGTCATGCTCGGTGCGCTTTGGGTTGCAGGTGCTAGTACTCACTGCTAAGAGGCTCGCCACCGCTGGTCCAGATGTTCTTGGTGGCCGCCCAGGTGAGGGCGTGTGCACACTGTCACTTGGGGGCAGGTCTTGGGCATGGACATCATTCTGAAAGGGCCGAGAGTCAGAGTCTCACTGACACTGACCACCGGCTGCAGCGGGTGCAGAGCTGAGTACCCAGAGGTGCTGCTGGTGACAACACGGGGCTCAGTCAGCAGTGCCTGGGCACCGGACTCACACGACAGCCTGGCTGGGCACCCGGCTTGTGCGGCCCATCCTTCCTGCACACAAGACTTTGGCCGCCTTGCTCAGGGGACCTCCCTTTGGAGGTCGCCTCCCTGCTCTGCTCCGAGACCTGGAGCTGGGTCTCTAGTAGGAGGGTGCAGACGGTCCTGGTCTCCAGGGCCGACTTCACTCTGGGTCCCAGGGGGCCTGGGTCACCACCCTTCCTGGATGCACCATGGGGTCACTGGGTTATCCCGTTCTTGAGGCTGCGAGTGCAGCTGCCAGCAAAGCAGCCGTCCCCTGGGAGGCCGGGCCCTGCTGGAGTCCCAGCAGGTGCAGACGCCAGTGTGTGCTTTTGACCTGGACCAAAGGAGTGAGGGCCCCAGACCTCCGGGGATAGGAAGCCCCGGCAGCATCTCCAGAGAAGCCCCCACCCAAGCGCCACCTAGATTTTCCGAGCTATCCCCTCCCTGTACAGAGGCTTTGGGTGGAAATGAACACGAGTGAGTGTCTGGGGTGGGGGTGAGCAACAGTGAAAGGACACTGCAATCTGGGTTAAAGTGGTTATTTTACAACCTACCCCTCCTTTAAGGCCTCTAAGCAGTCCTTGAACAGCCAGGCAGAGACAGAGATCTTTGGGGGGAAAGAAAGATCCAACTCTGCTGCATTACAAAAGCTCTGTCCCTAACAAAGAAAAGCCATCAAGGCCAGCTCAGCCCTGCAGGAATGGCTGGGAAGTCCCCAACCTGTGGAGCCTCAGCCCTCAGACAGCCTCGCCGCCACCTCGGCGAGTAGGCCTTACCTTTCATGACTGCAGAAACCTCTCAGTTGCAGCGTTATCTGGAAGAAGCCTGCAAAGCCTCGCATTCTGCCAGGCCTCACTTTCTGCGCCGCTTCCCCGGCCCCAGTCCACGCGAGGCTCCATCATGTGGCCAGCAGCCACGTGTGCGCTGACTTACAAAACAGCCGTGAGTCGGACTGAGTTGCCACCAAATGGGGCTTCCGCTCCAGTTCTGTCCCCTGCAGCAAGGTCGATGGAAGCCCCACTGCATGCCAGGTGCGCTGTGCGCATCCTGTGGAAACCCGCCCCCCCATCTGCACCCTGGCACATGGATAGCTTCCTAAATGCAACCTGGCTCACTGGACACCCTCCTGGTGCCATTCTGCTGAGACGACCATGGCCATGTCTACCTGGGACTGGCCCAGGGTGCCCCCAAATTGCCCTGTCCTTAGGAGAGCAAGCTGGGCTGCTGTCCCCGTGGGTTAATCACAAGTCCACGACCTCCACTTGGAGACCTCCATTGGAGACCTCTCCAGCTCAGTGCCACTTCCTAGGACAGAGAATGCGTGTCGCCCGACCAGGGAAAAGCCTGCATCCGGAGCATCCTCCCAGCCGAGGCGGCTTCCCTGTCCCAGGGCTCCTTTCCGCCTGGCAGTCTTGCAGCAGCTCCTTGACTCCTCATGCAGCCCTCTGGAGTGGACCTGGGCGCAGGGCCCGAGCGGGGCCGGCAGGGGGCGCTGCCCAGGACCGCTACCGCGCAGTCTCAGTTGGTCCCCATCCCGGTCCCTGTCTCACGCTTAGAAACTGAGCCGCGGGAGCTTTAGACAGAATGTTTGGGCAGGGGGGACGTTTCCTGTTACTCCCTGCAGGTTTGATTGTTTTGAGCAGACAATAAGATTACGTCTAAAGTATGCTTTAGTGGTCTGGCAAGGCCTACTCGGTGGTGGACAGACCTCACGGGCTATCAAGCTGCCTCCGTGAAAATTTGTCCGCTTTTCGATGGCAAAATAGTAATTGAGTACACGGACTGGTACATATGTGTGTGAACAAACCTGCGCACCCCTCCCGGCCCCTGGCCCGGGCCCCCCGCGGCCCTGTCCTGCGCCCAGGGCGGTGGGCTACACACCCGGGCGCAGAGCCAGCCAATGCCGTTCGTAGAGCGACTCCTAGACCTGGAGTCCCGCTCCCGAAGCCGCAGCAGGCTGCGGGGCGCCCTTCCCCAGGCCCGCACTGCGGCTCCCCGGGGGCGGAGCGGATGCAAGAAGCCGGCTTCCCTCCCCGCAGCCCCACGGTCGCCGGGTCGCACTGCGGGGTGAAGCCTCACTTTCGCAAAAGCACTTTGCAGTTCAAAGACTTCTGATTTCTTGGTCATTATTCTCAGCCCCGGGAAAGCCGAAGCCAAGAGCTGGAGTCTCGCTCAGCTGCGCTGTTGGCCTTTCCCACCCCCACACACCGGACTAGAAGTGAGGAGAGTGGTCGCAGTCCACCCCCGGGGCGGAGCAGGTGGGAACCCGAGGAGCGGCTGTGGGCGGGGACTCGTGGCTGGACCCCGGGGCGTCCACTAGGAGGAAATAAAGGCGCGAAGGGCAGAGCGGACAGCAGGGGGACGCGTCTGCCCCTGAAGCTGACTAGGTTGCTGTCCTTTCCCCCGACTCGGCAGGGCTGGATGCGTCCAGATGAACGTTCCGCGGGCCACTGTAAGCCACTTGCTTCCGTCGTCCACATCCAGGGACCACCAAGGTTGACAGAGCCCAGGGTCTCTACTCTCCGCAGATGATCCCCGGGATCCCCAGCCAGCCAGGCTGGCACAGATCCCCACTGCTGTGTCCCCAGCGTCCTTCCCTCCGCTCCGCATGATCTCACGGGGACCCAGGTGATGGTTCGGGACAGCATCTGAGTTTGCCTAGCCCTCCACGCTTAGCACAAGGTGTCCCTGCTCAGGACAAGTGAGGAATTAGTTTATAATGCTGGTGAATTGCCAAAAATCCCAGCACTGCCCACGGGTCCCTGGGGGAGGCAGGAGTGGCTGTCCAGGGTGGGCAGCTGCTTGCTGAGGGACTTCTCGAGGTTTGCCAGCTCCACCCTCAATCCCTGCCGCCCTGGGTGTGACAACAGTCCATGCTCTCTGGCCCCAGGCCCCAGGAGTCTCAGACGAGTCCTATCGCAAGTACAGCTTTCGAAATACTAAAAACATAATTCTACAAATGAAGTTACGCCAGGTTTCACTTAATACCTTAACAAGAGAACCCGTGGGAAAACACAGCCAGCTTAATGGGCCGTGAGAGGCCGACGTCTAGGGAGGTGCAGGAGGCGCAGATGAGGCTGGCAGAGCTGCTCACCATGCGCAGCACGTCAGGCTTGCAGAAGGCAAAGGACGTGTGGCCCACACCAGGAGCAGATGCGCAGGAGGCAAGTGTGGGACGGGACGCCACAGTCTGCATGGGCCCTTTCCGGCCAAGTGCTTTCCAGGAACAAACCCCTGATGTGTGAGGGGCTTAGGACTCTCCTATGACAACTTGGAGCGGGAGAGGAGAGCGAGCAACACAGAAGGTAGGAAGAGGGAGAGAGGGGCACAGATGGGCAGAGGGACAGGAGGGAAAGTGGGGGGTGGGGAGAGAGACGGGGACAGGGACAGAGAGAAGGAGACAGAGAGGCAGAGACGCAGAGGTAGAGAGAGAGAAAAAGAGAGACAGAGATAGACAGAGAAGGGCTCAGCGGTTTAGGTGCCTTCCTGGCAAGTACAAGGTCCTGAGTGTAATCCCTGGTACAGAGAGAGAGAGAGAGAGAGAGAGAGAGAGAGAGAGAGAGAATAGAGAGAGACAGAGACAAAGACAGAGACATAGAAGCAGAGAGATAGAGAAAAAGAGACAGACAGATGGAGACACAGAGATACAGAGACAAGAGAGAGAAAAGAGACAGAGAGAGAGAGAGAGACAGACAGACAGACAGACAGGCGCCAGTGGCATTCCACTCCCAGCCCTGGCTGTCCCTGCGGTGGGGCTGTCCTGGTTCCTGCCCGCACGCGGTCTTCCCCTGTCCCGCCACACAGCCTTCTCCTTTCCTGCTCGTGGTGGTGGTGCGGGCTGACGGCAGGCCTGGAGCAGCCGGGCTGTCTGGGGTCAGGGTCCTCAGTCTGGGCTCCTGTGTGAGCCGAGGGGTGCTGGCCTTTGTGGCTTGGGGTCATAACTGCAGCACGGAGTGTTGGATGTGACGCTGCTCGGAGGTGAGCTGTGCGGACCCACCCATGGGGTGAGCAGTGTGGAATGGATGTGCCGCACAGGTACCAACTATAGATGCATGAGCATTGATTTATTAAAATTTATATAAAACATATTTAAGAAATGTTTTATAATTTATTATAAATGATTTATAATAAATATTAAAATTATGAAATATGTAGCTCATCATGGCAGCACATACCTCTAATCCCAGCTATTTGGGAGGCTGAGGCAGGAGGATCTCAAGTTCAAGGCCAGGCTGGGCAACTTAGGGAGGCCCTGTCTAAAAGTAAAAAAAAAAAAAAAAAGACAGTGAGACCTTATCTCAAAAAGACAAAATAAAATAAAGTAAAAATAAATGGCTAGGGTGTAGCTCAGTGGTAAAATACTGCCTAGCATGTCCAAGGACCGAGTTCAATCTCCAGCACTGGAAAAAAAAATATATATATAGTATTGATAATGCATGAATTAAATAAAAATTAGATATATAAATGCATAGCTCAATGTACGCATTCTTAAAAGCCTTAAAAATGTCTCGAGGCTTGGCGTGGCAGTCACCCTTGTAGGCACTTACCCAGGTAGGATGCTCGGTGGCCGTGGAGCAGCTCCCCCCAAGCAATGCAAACGTGATGTACTACACACACGCAGTAATCAAAAAATAAATTAAAAAAGAAAATTCATCCTAACATGTAGAGAGGAATGCTTACAGAGACTCGCGCAGGCAACAAAGTGATCGCATTCACTGTAATGCCCAAGACGCCAAACAGTGCGAGTGTTCAGAAATAACGGATTAGTTAGCTCAGTGACTGCCTGGCAGCCCCACGTGCAGCCGTGTCGGTGGCGTGTGCCGTGTCGCACACTGGAGCCGCACGCATTGGCGTAGGGCTCGAGCTCATGGGAGACTCTATTTTCTTACACATTTTTCCCTTGCGGCTTTCAAGTTTTCTGAAACAAGCTTTTCGTTTTTTTGTAGATTAAAAATCTTTAAGGATAATGAAGGAAATGAAGCAGGAAAAACAGCCACCGAGTCCGGATTTTTCACTCCTCGGTAGCCATTTCTTGAGCTTCCGCCAGCCACCAAGGGTGTGGGGTGTCCCTGCCGTCCTGGGAGCTGGCCTGTGGCTCAAGGGCCGGCGTCCTTCCCTCGCTGTCCCGCTCCTCCTGACAGGTATTGATCTTCAGTGAGACTTAAAGTCACGTTTCACTTGAGAACTTCGGGGTTAGGCTGTGCTTTGGGCTTCCTGGAAGTTCTCATCAGAATGGTGGCTGTTATGGTCACGTTTATAAAGAAAACAACACAGGACACATAGTTTATAGAATTATTTTATAATAGTCACCCAAAGAGTCACATACAGGCGAGCGCAGGAAGCCTGTCCACACACTAATGACTGAAAGGAGCCAGCTGAGGGCCTGGGTCCCACAGCAGTGTCCTGCAGGAGTCCAGCTGGAGACCGAGAGCCTAGGACAAGGCCCCCCAAGGCTAAATGGAGCTCAGAGGCCCCGACAGTGTCCCATGCAAGTCTTTTTTTATGGGTTTGCGCTGGGAAGGCCTGAAGGTCAGCGGTGAAAGCTGGAAAGTCTGCGCCAGCAGGATGAAGGGTCTGTGCAGCAGGCTGAGGACTCTGCACTGGAGCCAGAAGTGGCACAAGGTAAGTGCCAGAGCACCCCCAAAGTCACTACCATCATCCTCAGTGACAATAAGGCCCCAACAATGAGAGCAGGTGAGTCCGTCAGGAAAGCCAGCGTGACAAGCCCCTCCGGGGGACCCGCCTGCTCCCAGCAGCTTCTCCTCCTCCTGTGCAGTCCTGCCTCTCCGGCTGCCAGCCCCAGCCCTCAGCGGGGCCTCCCACACCCAGCACCACCCTGGTTCAGTTCCCCTGGGTGCTACAAGCTGACCCGCCATCAGCAGTCCACCACAGCAGCCAAGCAGGAAGTGGCCGTCTAGGTCAGTGTGCCCCACGGAGAGCTGCAAGGCCTGAGAGTTGAAATGCACACTTCCTACCCAGGCCATGCAGGGGTCTGAACCTGCAAGAGGAAGATTTGGTGCTCAGCAGTCACATGGCCAGCGTCCCCTCCCTCCAGCTATCGGTCCATCAGCCACTTCAAGTCCCTGCCAGCCCCTCAGGCTTGGAGCCCTGACGCTCGGCTCAAGTGTGCGGTGTGGATTAATTGCAGACACTGGGCTGCCAATTCCATCTGAAATTGACAGAGGGACCTAAAGACTTAATGACCAGCCTGGTGCCAAACGAGCCAGATGTGGCTTATTCTCCGGCTTTCAGGGCCAACATCCCCATTTGCTATTCAGAAACTCCAGTTCCTACTGGTATTTGAAAATCTCCAGATTGAGCTTCTGCCCTCCTGGTCTGGGCAGTTGTGCTGAACTCCACTGCAAGAAGAAAATAGCTCTCTTCCTCCATGAGCAATTTCTAGCTTCAGTTGGTCTAGAAACGTGTAATTAATAGCTCAGCGTAATTGGACGCGAAGGCAGAACGGCCCTGGGTGTGTGTCTTGTTCCGCTTGCAGCCAGCTCTTCGCTGCTGAGCGCTGAAGGCCCAAGCCCAGGCTGCAGGCCGGGGAAAGTCTCTTGCTTAATCTTTTTCATCCATAACAATTCCACACAAAATAGAGGAGCGGTTTGTCAAGGGTCTGTCCGCTGCGATAGAGGCTTCCATGTGGAAACCAGCCGTTTAATGCCTCAGCAGGAGCCCAGAATTTTTCATTAAGCTGTCCAGTGTAATTTGATCACCCTAGGAAGCAGCCCTCCCTCCTCTGTTCACTTGGGTGGGACAGAAAGTCACTGGAAAGTCACCGCTCTATTTGGGTTCCCACCATGTGGTCAGGCAGGGGTCCTGGTGCACGGTGCCAATGGCCCACCCAGGCTGCACCCACCCTGCACCCAGGCTCTGGGGCCTACTGACTGGCAAGGGTGCATTCCATGGCTCCTGCTTTCCTAGTGGGTGGCTGCTGGGCATCCTGGGCCCTCTTCAGCTCTCTAAAAGCCATCTGTTCTGGTATTCCCAAGGGGTCAGGCGCAACCTGGACCCTAAGGACCTGTGGAATATGATTTTAGAGAAGTAGGTGCAGTGGTGTGACACCAGCATCTCAGAAGGCTGAGGCAGGAAGACTGTGAATTCAAGTCCAGCCTGGGCAACTTAGTCAGACCCTGTCTCAACGTAAAATAATGAATAAAGGTTGAGGATGGATGAAGCTCAGGGTGCAGGCCCTGGGTTCAATCCCTAGCATTGTACAAGAACAGAAAGAAAGAAAGAAAGAAAGCTTTCCACCCCCACACTGTTGAGCTCCAGTGGGTAGAGTCAGACTATAGGCCTGTAAACATGTGTGTTTCCAAAATCATAATTCCAGTAAGGGCAAGAGTGAGTGGTGGAACAGAGCTAGTGATGGGGTGTGGGTGGGTGGATGACCTGAGTTGGTGTTGGGGGCTGGGGGAGACCCTGGTGGGGAGGGTGTCACTCTGAGAGGGGAATCTCAGGAAGGACTGGGGCTGTGGGCAGCTAGACACAAAGCCATCCAGGCGGAGGAGGAGAAATGTGGATGATCAGTGATGAACAGCGACTCGGGTGTCAGGGGAAGAGGCCAGGAAGGGCCCAGGAGTGAAGGGCCAGAGCTGCAGAGAATCAAGCAGGACAAGAGATGTGGGGAGACTCCACTCCTGAAGNGAGGGCAGGTTATGGAGGTGCTCGGTGGAGGCGGACAAGCAGCAATGGTGGCTTGCACGCGAGGGCAGGGGGAGGAGTGACACAGGTGTGGACAACAGGACTTGGAGCCTCCTATTGTCTTAGGTGCAGGAAAGCAAGACCTAAGGAACACTGACTGTGATTCTGTCTTGAGCTGGCAGGTGGAGGTGCCACCATATTTGAGATGGGAAAGATGGGGCACAGCCAAGATTGCTTGGTGGCCTAAGTGATGTCCCCCTTCTTCGTCCTCAGCCTCAGAACCTGGCCTCATTAGAGTGGCGGTTGCTCAGATGAAAGATGGCTTTCCAGCCTCCCTTGCAGCTAGGTTTGACCCTTGGCCCAGTCCTGATGAAGTGGACATCTTTGGAGGCCCTTTGAGGAAAGTCCCTTGAGGCTTCTGCCTTAGTCAAGAAGGTCCCGTAGTGTTTCTCTCCCTGCTTTCTCCACTTTTTTTTTTTTGGTGGAACCAGGGATTGAACTCAGGCCCTTGCACTTGCCAGGCAAGTGCT